>VXCM01008129.1:0-18292 GCA_014773175.1 Lucifuga dentata
AGATGATTCGCTGTGGTGACCCCTGAAGGGAAAGCCGAAAGGAAAAGAAGAAGAAAGAAGAAGAAAATGCCCCTAGGAAGCTTAATGGTTAATTTTCGTCCAATTTATACACTTTTTGGGTTGGTGTTAGCAGCGGAGCATTCTTTGCAGGGGGATGGGCTCTATATTTACGGCTTTGTTTCTGAGCTGAAAGGACAACAGCTGAAGCAAAATTGTTATAATTTATTAGGAAACACTCGATTTACACAAAAGAAAAATAAATGGAAGTTCAAAACAGAGGTGGTACTTCAAATGTAGCTACTGCCATCAGGTGGCATGTGTATGTTATTACAAAATACACTAATATTTGTCTGGGTCAGTAACAGACAAAGACCCATACCGCCTATAATTACAGCTTAGCCATTATTTGAATACTGGTTTTTATTAGAGCATTGATGGTAACATAAATTGTTTTGGTGAAGACTGAAATGAACCTGTGCTACATAACTAGCTTATTGTGTAATGGTAAAATATGCTATAAACTTGGTGTTTCAACTGACATGCAAGTGAGCAGGTAATGATGCTGTTTGGATTTTGAAGTAAACTAATCAAGAGTGTATTTGGATCATTTCATATTGTGTCTATACTGTACTGCAAAAATGATTAGAGCCATTGTAAAAACCCATATACAAAATATTAATACTTAAAATATTTTTCAGTCCTTTTCAAAATGGTTCATGTATAGTTTAATAGACAGAACCCTACTTGCATCCTGTTAAGAGTGCAACCCAACACTATGAAAATGCTGAGAAAAAAAGAACAATATACTGACTAATTTTCTGGTAACAAGGCTTAAAAATGGAATGTTTGTCCATAGGAGGTGCAAGAGCAAAGGTCATTATTTCATTAAAATTAAAATTAATGCCATAATTGGGGGCAGTGTTTAGAGAGGATTGCTGGTCTTGGTGAAGGTATGTGCTTTCAGAGTATCTTCTTGTTTTTTTAAGGCATCATGAATACGCATACCAAATGTGGAATAATTAAAGATTTCTGTTAGCATCACTGTCATTCCTTGATTTTTTAAAATTGAATTGATTTCTGAACATGCAAACATATCGTCAAGATTTAGTATCCAGTCTCTTTCTCATTAGTGTCAAAATTATGGCTAAAAACAGAAAGCTGAAATATGAGATGTGGATCATCATCAAAATATGTGTTTGTTTTTTAGCCTGAGGCTGATCTACCATATTTGATGGAAATCTTAAAGTGTTTGCAAGTTCTGCTGACAGAAGAAAATATTCCCTTCTTAGCAGCCAAACTGCAAAGTTCATAATATTTGACATAAAAATTGCTCCTGGTGCATTAAAAACATGCATATATACTGTATCTATTATAGTGTTTTGTTGTACAAAGGTCTTGATATTTCTTTGTTTTAATATTGACAATTATGTAAACACACAGGCCTGATATTACACTGTACATGTGCAAGAGGATGAAATTAAATGTATAGAATATAGAAGCACATGTTTAAAAAAAAATATAATGCCTTTTTCAACCCTCTGGAGCCTAAACCATCCATCCATATATCATCTGTACTTGCTTATCCTATTCAGGGTTGCACAGGGCTAGAGCCTATCCCAGCGGTCATTGAGCGAGAGGCGGGGTACACCTGGACAGGTCATCAGCCAATCATAGAGCTGAAACACACAGAAAGACATACTCATTGACACCTACAGTCAATTTAGAGTTTCCAGTTCACCAAACCTCTATGTTTTTAGAGGTGGGAGGAAACCGGAGCACCTGGAGGAAACCCACAGACACAGGGAGAACATGCAAACTCCACACAGAAATACCCAGTCAGATTCAAACCCAGAACCTCCTTGCTGTGAGGTAACACCAAGCCACTGTGCCACCCTGAATCCAAACCCATTTTTTAAATTTTACTTTTCACTGAACTTGGCTTATCTAAAAGCTACACTGAAAAACAAAAGTATTTACTCAACAGGACAACAATTTTGCCTTGTAAATATCTTACAAGGCCAAGCCTGCCTGTTTCATACTTGTTACTTGTAAATTATTTGTTCTATGATTAAAAAAAAATAAATAAATAAATATGTGAGGGAAGAAATGCTGAAAATAAATAAATTCTAAAAAATACTTCTTTATCAGCCTGATTCTGTAAAAAATAAAAGAAAGTGTTGACTGTGACTTCAAACAATTTTTCCCCACATCAGTATGATAAAGGGCATCAACAGAGTTATGAATACACAACGATGCAAGAACGTTACATGTGGATCTGACAGCATGAGGTTCCAGTTCACCAGTGGATTTAGAGACACCACAACACTTTTGATCAGATGATTATCATGATTATCATATGATCATTTTGACTGAGTCCTTCACATTCAAAAAAAAAAAAAAAAAAAAAAAAAAAAAAAAAAAAAAAAAAATCCACCAAAGAAGTTACATTTTCACCTGAGCCTGTATGTTTGTTGATTTTTTTATTTGTTAGCAGGATTACTTGAAAAAAGTACCATTTTGAACCTATTTTGATGAAATTGTGGAAGTGTTGTCTATTGTCCTAAGAACCCATTAAATGTTTGGTATGCTCTGGGTCCAGGAGAAAACCGAGGAATTTAAAAGAAAAAAAAAAAAGATCTCTTAAAATATTAAGAAATAATAATAATAATTTAAAAAAACACCTAAATATGAAAAAACAAACAAAACAAATCATTTATTTATTTATTGTTGTTTATTCAGAAGTAATACACCAATCTCAATGAAATAATCAAGCACATTTACCCCATAACAGATTACCAGTTGCAATTTGGTCCAAATCAGGATGAGAAACCAAAATGTTTACTCTATGCTTGTTTGGCGTTGGTGCAGGTATGCACTCTAATGACTACCCTTCTAGTCTAGTCTAGTATTTTTTTAAACAGTTCAGTTTAGCCAAATTCAAAGCAAAACAAAAATTTAGACTTTAGACTCCAGACAGTTAAATTACAGAGATGATTGCTACTCATTCACCCAATCACAAGCTGCAAACAGCAATTTAAGTTTTTACTGGGCATCTATCATCTGTGAAAACAGTTTATAAATATCCCAAATACAAATCAACATTTTAGAAACAACTTTTTATGATTATTTACTGTGGAGTACCTGTCTATGGAAGATTATAAGGGACACATAAAAAAAAAAACCCCAAAAAACAAACAAACAAAAAAACCCATCATGAAATAAAATACACATTAGTGAAATACAATACATGTTTCCATTTGTATTTCATTCCCATGCACGCATTAAATGTGTCATAACTAAATGAAAATCATATGGTATAATGCAAGCTGTTTATTTTGTTTGAATGATTGAAATAATTGTTTTTCATTGTGACATGAACTTTTCATGCCATATTAAAATCAAATCAGAATACAGTAAAAAGAAAAGATCACTGGTCATTTCATTTCACTGTTGTCCAGGAGGGAAGCAGCATAAACGTGTCAAAGTTGAATTGAAAGCACACTCTCATTTCTTTTTCTGGGTGACAGATTTCTTTTTCTGAAGGCACGCGGTACTCGTGCCAAATTGAAAAAGAAATCACCGTCCAATCACAACGTGGGGGCGGAGCTTAAGGCGTGGTTTGTTCTGAACGCGTATTAGCACTGATTTTATATTATTCAGAGTGGAGTGGTTATAGAGAGAATCGAGGACATAGAACTTATCACAGATGAATTTCTTCAGTAAGCAAAACTTGCTTTGCAAACAGTAGGAACAAGTTAGCCTCATGTTAACAGTTTGAAGATGCAGCTAGGATATGAAGAGTTATCAGTCTGATCGACCGCCCGGCCAGGCCTCTGTATGTATATTACGTCCATAATCAGGTACTTGGAAATGTGGATTACAGAACCAGAAACTGAATTTCTACTGTGTCAAATCATAGCTAACTGTGTGTTCTTCCACTTGTTGCAACAGAGCCGCAATCTCCTTTATTCTCTCTTGACTCGACATGATCGCTAGCTAATCACCGGCTAATGCACGCTCAGAACAAACCACGCCTTAAGCTCCGCCCCCACGCTGTGATTGGACGATGGTTTCTTTTTCATTTTGGCACGAAGAGCGCGAACCTTCAGAACCTTCAGAAAAAGAAATCTGTCGCCCAGAAAAAGGAATGAGAGCGCTTTGAATTCAATTTTGACACGTTTATGCTGCCTCCCGTTGGACAACAGTGAAATGAAATGAACAGTGATCTTTTCTTTTTACTGTACTGTGATTTGATTTTGATGTGGCATGAAAAATTCATGTCACAATGAAAAACAATTACTTCAATCACTCATATAATTTTCATTTAATTATGACACATTTAATGCGTGCATGGGAATGAAATACAAATGAAAACATGTATTGTATTTTACTAATGTGTATTATATTTCATGATTTTTTATTTTATTTTAATGTTTCCCTTATAATCTTCCATACCTATCAGGTTATGTGTTATTAAACATGTGCAACAGGATGTAAGATTTTTTATAATGAATGCACTAACCAATAGCCATAAAATGACATCACTCTGGAGCATGCAATAATGAAGCTCTATTAGAAATTGATGATGATTGATACAAACTACAATCTATTTATTGATACTTATTTATCAGTTGACAGCGTTTAAAATGTATGCAGTTAGAGTATTCTTTGAGGAGATGTCTGGGTATCTAACATCAATCATGTAGAGTTCATTATGGCTTTGAAAGCAACTTTGACTTTGTAGCTCAGGTTTTCTCCTCAGCAGAGACCTTTTCTCTTCAGGCCCTGAATGCACCCTTAAATGGATGGACTGGACAAGAAAGATGATCAATGAAAATATGGAATTTATTTTATGGAATTTATTTTACCTTTATGGTGTATTTTTTTTTTTTTTTTTTTTTTTTACAGATACTTGTCTTTTTAGTTTAATGATATGAAAGAGATCTCTTCTTCATTTCAGGGCAAAACAGAAAGAGACAGAGCACATCAAAGAAATAAGAAGCTAGAAAATATGCAACGGGATATTAAGATTCAGATTTATTGCTGATTCATAATGACTCCTCTAAATCTTAACTTCCAAATGACATGCAGGTCCCAGACAACCCAATAGCATAAATTATGCTGATCCTGCAGACTCCAAAAGTGAATTTTATTCTGAATCTAAAGATGTGACTCATTTCTGCAAAAAAAAGAAGAAAGAAAAAGAAAAGAAAAAGGTCACAAGGAAGAATGATGAAGCCAAACCAAAGAAATGCATTAATAAACATTATTGCCCTATAAATTATAAGTCTGCATTGTATTTGACATCTAGCTGGTTTTTATAATGTTATCAGTGTTTCCCTCTGTCTGAAAGTCTTGAAGTTTGGTTAAAACCCTAACTTAAATTTGCTGAACCAACCTTGGATAAAATATAAGCCTGATCAGCCAAATATATAGTAGGCCTACATTATCCACTTTATCGAAAGTCCCTATATTATGATGTTGAACTGCCCTTGAAAGCCTTCAGGCTGCATGAAAAATATGTCTAACCTGACAAAGCCTAACAGGATTACAACCATAAATTCACGTAATACATCCTCTCACATCCTTCATGTTCCATGGAACTCCAGTCAGACTTCAGTCACAAATGTGCTAATACGCCCATGAGGAGCCTTACCAACATCTTACATGGGATTAGTTTAATAAATGTAATATGGCTTGTATGTTATGAGCCTTGAATTCAATTAATAAACTGCAAACCAACTAAAACCCAAACTCCAGGACTTCAAGTTAAATGATTTATTAATGCGATTTTGTGATGATATTACACCATATGCTGACAAAAACACAGTAGATTCCAGGTCATGCAGAGAACTCATTTTGATAGGATTATTTTAAAATAATTAATTACATAAATTGTGAAATAATATTCCTCATGTCTGCTGACTGGCAAATGTAACTGAAGCTAGCAAAAATAACTCTAATTCACGTCCTCTATATAACTAAGATGGTAATATCAGCACAATTAGTGTGTGTCATGCACATTTTGTAACAAATTTTAGTTTCAAGAAGCAAAATTTAAAATACAACTTTTTCCATTTCATCATTATTTTACCCCAATATTGTCGAAGAAATGTAATCACTGAATAACTGGCCATTGCTGAGATCTTACCAGTGTCTTATCTGGGATATGTATGTGTATCTCATTATCAGCCTCATCTGTTTTTTTTGTTTGTTTTTTAATTCATGTACTTGATATAATAGACCAGAAAGCCAATGAGATAAAACAGTATTGTGTAAATATTACACATGCCCAAGTAAACAATACAAAGGTGGAAACCTAAAATACAGTTTTATGTTTTGGAAACTGTTTACCAGTAACGTAACATATATGCAGGTTGTATATGGGCTCAAACATGCACAACCGCTGGTATGTCCTTTAAAGATACTTTCCACACTTTGAATTACCTGTTGGTAAAAAAAAAAAAAAAGANGGAAAAAAAAAAAAAAGAAAAAAAAGATCCGTTCCCCTGTCAGAGAGTGTGAGCTAGCTGTCTTTTAGCATGGCTGCAGCTCCCATGTAACCATTGGTAACCACTTTCTAAACCTCATTTCACAAGCTGGTATCGTTCACCCACAGTGGGAGAAAAAAAAACAAAAAACACGAGACACATTCTGTTCTGTATTTTCAGTATAACATTTACAAAGCACTGTCAAACTGTAAATCTTGCCTTTCTTCACTCTTGAAACCACCAGGGACCAGCACGCAGATATTTGATCTTCCTACTGATGACGTGCTCATCAGCATGCTCGGTAAATGCTCGCGCTATAGCTCTGCCGCTAAAAGACCGTTATGCATTATTCAAACAGTCAGAGCCGTGTGTCATATGTCTTGTCAAACAAGCAGCCATAAATCTTTTCCTTTTGTAGAGACTTGAAGCCTGAAATTTATATGTACTAAATATCCACGTATGAGAGAGAAAATGTCTGCATCTGTATATGCTGCTGTAAAATCTGTCTACATTATCGGATCGTGTGATGCACGTGCAGAGTATTTGGGCACTTAAAGGACCATGGGTGCTTCCATGGCAGCACCCATGGAAGCGAGCTTTGTGAGTGGAAATGATCAGCTAACAGGCGAATAAAATATTTTTTCTTGCTTGAAATTGAAAGGAAAAAGGTCAGAATATATCACCAAGTTAGCTATCTATTTTGTATAATAACTGTTTGCCGTTGATATGTAAGTGTAAATAATTNTCACCAAGTTAGCTATCTATTTTGTATAATAACTGTTTGCCGTTGATATGTAAGTGTAAATAATTTTATAATATTACTTCTCTGCATAAAGTTTAATACCAAAACAGTGATATCATTGTAAAACAACACAACCAGACAGTCCTGTAGTCTAACTTTACTTTAGTTAGCATTTATTACTAAGTTTAATTAATTTTTACAGTATTTATTGGTTTTCAGCTATGCTTTTTTGATTACATTTGGCTGGAATGGTTTGAGGTTGGAAGTTGGAGCTTCCAACTGGAAAAAATTCGACTTTGGAGGTCTGTTGAATGCAACATTAACCCTTTAAACCCTGAGCGCTGTGATGGATCATGTGACATCCCTTCCCCTCTGCTTGCTGAGTGGTTGAGCTTTCTGCATGAGCAGCTAATAAGCAGAGTTGGCTGGTCATCAGGTGACTCTGTCCACCTGGGTCAGGAGGGCCTCAAGTGTATTTAAGAGGTTTTTGTTTTGTTTTTTTTTTTTTTTTTTNTTTTTTTTTTTTTTTTTACTAATATCTCTCTCTTCTCTTACTTCCAGGCCTCCATCCACATGCAGTTTGGGTTATGCTTTGTTTGTTGTTTATTTATATATTGTTTTACAGATCACTCATCCACTTGCACTCACTGCTGATAATTACAGACATTTTGTTGTCTGTTTAGTTAAAGTTAATACATTTACTTTTGAGCATTTATCCATGTGTGATTCCTCCTTTTTTCCCATTACGAAACTGCTGTCAATAGACCTCTGGCACCAACTCATATGCCTTAAGCATTGCAGATTTTACTTTAGCATAATCGTGGCAGTCAGAAGGACTCAAGGCAGAGTAAGGTTCTTGAGCTTTACCAGTTAGGATACACTGTAACATTGTAGTACGATCTGCGTCAGGCCAGTTCCTCACATCTGCTATACGTTCAAACAATAAGAAAAACGTGTCCGGATCATTGAACTTGGGAACTAAGTATAAATTCTGATGATGTCAAAACTCTGCGGCTGAGTACCAGGTAAACCAGAAATTTCTCCATCAGAAGAGCTAAACAACTTACCCTCTTTAACTAAAGTTAGTTTGTGATGTTGCAAGTCCAACTTAGCAAATTCAGTTTTTTGTCTTAATTATTCAAGGGCCAGCTCTTTCTCTCACAATTCCATTTTATGTTTTTGTTTTAACAAGAGCTCTTTCTGTTGTTCAAAACTTAAAACGGGTAAGTTTAAAAGAATCTTCATCTTCCATTTTCAAAATATCCAACTCCAACAATTTACCTTTAACAGTGGTCTTAACAGTTTCCTTTAGTTTTTTTTTTTTTAACAGTTACATCAGTTTTGTAACGTTCAGCAATCTGCAGTAACTGATCCTTGGTATATTGGTCCAAGAGTTTCTAAACCACTGAACAAATGACTCATTCAAAAACATAATTTGAAGAATAATAGTGGAACCATTAAGCACAACAGCAAAAGCAGGAGCAGCCACAAAATAACTTGGAACCTCCTCAACCCTAACTACCTGACATGAGGAGCCATCTGTCTTCACTCATCTCAAGTCTTTGTGCCACTACCTGTGGGGGGGTACTTATGCACTATATACCACTGGGGCAGAAAAGCAACTGGAACACCAGCGACTTACTGCAGCCAGGGATGTGCTCCCGAGACAAATGCTCTACTTTTACTTACTGTTTTAAGTCTCTACAAGTTGATTTTAATGGTGTACTGGAATGAACTGAGAGCAATGGCAGTCTGGAAAGTAGGAAATAATTCTGAAATTTACTGCTAAAGTAGTACATTTTGGGAAATGGATGGCAGTAACTTAATGTTTATACTGTATGGATTGTATATATATTGAGCTCAAAAATGATTTAATTTCTAAAATGATTGAGACACAGCTGTTGGAGATCCTGGAGGCCAATGACATTTTTGATAAATTCCAATCTGGTTTTAGAAAGAAGGATAGTACAGAATCAGCACTTCCAAGAGTGACAAATGATATACTGATGCACGCTGATTCTGGTGAAAGGACACTCTTGTTGCTCTTGGATTTAAGTGCAGCATTTGATACTGTAGATCATAGAATTTTAATTGACAGACTCAGGCATTATGTGTGGTTAGGAGGGACTGCTTTGCAGTGGTTCTCCTCCTACATCTCCAACAGGATTTTCTCTGTATCTGTAGTGGATTTTGTGTCATCCTCCACCTCATTATCCTCAGGGTTCCTCAGGGTTCAATCTTGGGTCTGCTCCTGTTAGTTATTTATATGCTTCCACTTGGACAGTTGATAAGTCAGTTTAAATGTGTCTGTTATCACTATTATGTGGATGACACTCAACTGTATGTCATTCAATATTATCAGCTGGATAGGCCATCTGACATCTGACATGACTGTTTCACCGCCATTTAAGGAGTGAATGGAAAAAAATGTTCTACAGCTTAACTGTAGAAACAATGAAGTTCTCACGATTGGCCCTGAGACTACTATACATCAGTACATGTTGGTTCATTTCCCATAAAATCCTATTGCAGAAATTTAGGTATAGTCTTTCATCAGCACTTAAACTTTGAGCAACACATTAAGTCTTTCTGACAAAACTGTTTTTACCAGCTTCGTAACATCTCTAAGTCATGATCTGTTGTTCCGCACAGTGTTTGTGAGACCATCATACATACAGTCATTTCATCCAGGTTGACTATTATAACTGTCTGTTCACATGTCTCAACATATCTCTTTTGGGGAAATTGCAACTTGCAACAAAATGCTGCTGCAAGACTTATGACAAACTAGCCGCAGAACGTCCATCTCTCCTGTTCTAGCCTCTTTACACTGGTTACCTTTGAAATATAGGATTGATTTCAAGATTTTATTATTTGCTATAAGGCTTTTCACAATAAAGCTCTGGCTTATATATGCGAACTTTTGATGCCATACTCTGCTGGAAGAACTCTTAGATCCTCTGATCAGGGGCTTCTCACCATCCCCCGATCAAAGTTAAAGACAAGGAGTGATTGTGTTTTTGCTCTAGTGGACACCCCAGGCTCTGGAATAGCCTCCCTAAGGATATGACTGGCAGAAACTGTGGACTCTTTTAAGCAGCTTCATAAAACGTTATTATACAGGCTTTTAACTGATTTGGTTTGTGGTTTGTTAGTCTGTTTTGGCTATTTGTTTGTTATAATTTCTTTTATTGTGAAGCACTTTGTGAGATTTAATAGGTGCTACATAGATAAACTTTACCTTACCTTACCCCAAACATGCACAATCACTGATATGGTCCTTTAAGGGAAGCTTTTCAAAAATGAACTTCAACTATCACAATTATTTAGTGTGACACTGTAGTTACTTAAAAAAAAAAAAAAAAGTTTAGGAATTCCACACATTGTATTTTTAATTCACTAAAGTTTTGTCATGGCTATAGTTAGTATTTGCTTTGCAGAATTTTCTCCAAACACTGAAAATCTGATGTTATTCACATTCTGTCAATTTTCAAGAATATGTAATAGATCATTTACCAGATTTATACATCAGTATCTGATAGGGATTACTTGACTCCAGTACTTGAATCCATTTTTACTGAATGACGCATTTCTCCAATTGCAATATGACTCATTTTACTTAAGTAAATGATTTTAATACTTCTCCCACCACTGGTTGTTGCATTGTACTTGTGTTTTGCTGTAGTACAAACTGTAATTATGAAATTTTAACCCTAATCATTGCCATGTGTCACATTTATGATTTTCTGAGACCTCTACATCATCAACATGATCAGTTATTGATCAAAATGCCTATTATATCATATCATATATATATACATGCCTGATATATCAAATGTGATACAAAAAAAAAAAAAAAAAAAAAATCCCCAAAAAACAACAACAAAAAAATCATATATGCAAAATATGTTTCAGAATTTTGGGGGGGGAGTTTATTAAAGGGTTCAATATGGAAATAAATTGCAAAAAAATTTGAATTTTCTGGTAATTATTTCATAGGTCAGGCTTTACAGGGCTAAGATTTATTAACAAAGTATGTTGTTATTTGAGCCTGCAGGAATCCTCCCTGTGACTCATTTAGTTGCCAGGCATGTGCCTCATCCGCCTCCCCTCATCCTGCACCAATTGGAGCTCATGGTTCTATCATGCAAACTGCTTTTTTTGTCAAATCAAATTTGAATGGATTGGAGGGATGACAACCATTCCCAGTGAATGGATTTGCAAGGATCTTAGTTTCTTCCTGGCACACAGCCCTGCTTCTAGAAGCAGGCGAAGATATGAGCGCCTGTGCAGCTGTTGCCTCACATCTCTGTTATCACTGTTGAGATATTTCATATTTTTGTACTTCATACATAACGTGATTGTGTGCATTCTGTGAAGATCTGGCAGATTTTTTTTCTAATCTGGTTATTTCCATATCTGAATTAAATGCTATAACATGGGCCAAGTCGAGGCTGGACCATTGAACAGATTATTGAGATTATTGTTACAGGACAGCCAGCTGGCAATTGAAGATTATTATAATAATTCCTAATATCAAAACCTTGAATTCCTGTCAAACAAATTTCTTGAGCAGATTCAAGTCACTAGGTCCATGGTAGACCATAATTTGATCCTTTTTGCTTGAACATTGTATCACACAAGCAGTATGATTGAATGTTCGCAAGCGGGTTTTCATATTAGCTGTTTTCCATATTAGCTTTAGCTTTAGTCACTTTTGTGCATGCAAAATAGAATTAGCCTTTCAGAGTAAAAATTCTTTCTTTTATATATAATTTACTGGGATAGATTAAGCTGTTCTTATTATGAAATGTCTTTTTTTCTATTGTGTTATAAAAACAATAAAAAGAGAATATAAAAAATAAGATAAAACTGGAAAAATTGAGAATCAGGTATGATACTTTAGCAGTTACAAAAGCATCTTTCAACAATCAATACATCAATTTTAATCCAGAACTGACTCAGCATGTTTACATGCACACTATTCTATTCTATTCTATTCTATTCTATTCTATTCTATTCTATTCTATATTATATTATATTATATTATATTATATTATATTATATTATATTATGCTTAGTTTTTTTTTTGTCTGTACTTCTATTAAGGTAATAATGCGAGACATATACATGGACAGAATCAATACGATTCCACAGTTTGCAAATATACATGATGTGTTGCATAATCAGAGGAGGAGAAGCATCCGCCAGGTGAGGAAATGAGTGTGAAGGTCTCACTCTGATTATAATGCTTACATGCCTGAATAAAACGATTTACAATCGCAAAATCTAGGTCTGTTACTCAGAATAAGCTTACTCCGCTTGAAGCTGATTTCAATCCAAATATGGTGTTTAGATGATGTTTGAAAAAAAAAAAAAAACAAACAAAAAAAACATATTGCCCCAATCTGAGTATAATCACAGTTTTAATTTGCAGTAAATGCAGTGACTGTTGAAGTGGCAAAGTATCAAACTTACTCCTCTCATGAAGATTTTTACTTGTAAAGGCAAATTCTACTCTTCACGTGTAAGTACCATGAGCATTAGTTTCAAGATAATTAATTCTGCACTTTTGGGAAGCCAAGGACTTTTTTTTTTTTTTTTTTTTTNTGCTGTGTAAGAACTTATGATTGCTGTCATTGGGGCTCTGAAATGATACATCAAATACAATGCCATCTGGAGTCCCTTTGGGGGCTGATGATGAAATAGCTTATCATAACAAATAATTGTTAATTTACAAAAATGGCTCTTAGTATGACATATTTACAAAATGTAAGATAATTTTTAAGATTAGAGAAATGAACTCCAGAAAGACAAAATTATGGACATATGTCTCAGGGTTTTTAGTCCCATTTCTTTCATATTTGGAAAATATTGGTTGTAAAGATTTGAATTAGTTTTGATCAAGGTCAGTCAGAGCTGATTTTGTTCTCAATTTAATAATTCTATTCTTTGGAGTTTTTAATTTGTTATTAATATATTGATATTATTAGTATCTTGTCTCTGTGTCAGCCCTGCGATAGACTGGCGATCTATCCAGGGTGTACCCCGCATCTCGCCCTATGACTGCTGGATAGGCTCCAGCTCGGCTCCCCTGTGTCCCTTAACAGGACAAATGGGTACAGAAAATGGATGGATGGATGGATTTTTGACCAAAAAGATTAAGTGTTGCTGATATGCAGAGCTGTTCTAAACGTTGTAAAAAATTGCCAAACTGAAATATTTACTCTTGACTTCAGGTCTAGTGCTACATATTTTATATTCATTCATTCATTTTCCTTTTGGGAATTGGAAGGAAGTTTTGATTTATATATTAGTGGTTCATTTTGTTTTTAATTTTTGCATTTATTTCTAAAGACATGGAAGTCTAAAAATAGCCTGTACCATCTTGCTGTGCATTTCTGCACGGATGTACACTTTTTGTGAGCTGGAGCTTTGCTGCTATTCCACAGAACAACATGACAGCCATATGTTGGCCCAGCATGGCTGTCACTTTTAGATTCCATAAGCATGTGGTTGTCCCAATGTTTTGGACTTGTTCTCTGTCTAGGCTCACTGCATCCTGTGGATTCTTGTTAGGTCTGAGTGTTGGAGGTACCCTCAATGGCTGCCTGGGCAGAGGATGATTTTTGTTGCCCTCTGGTGGCTCCTTGTTGCTGCTAATTGATGCTTATGGAGAATTATTGCTGTGATTTATCAGATCACAGGGTGTTTCAGTGCAGTGAAGTAATGAAAGCAGTCACCTTTCAAACATGATCAATATCTTCATCCGATGAGATTCACATTTCACACGAGAAGAAAAATGCACTTGAAAACTGAATGATTCAATAAGAGCTTGAAGAGCAGCATGTAGCCGTTACTTGAGAGCTTGAGTGGAAAAGATGTGTTTTTATGTGCTTTGTTATTTCTTATTATGTGTTTATGATGCTTCGTGTTATTAAATGATCATATCTCAGCTGGAATTGAACTCATCGGTGGTGTTGCCATAACACCGCCTCATCAGCAGAGGCAAATTCAGAGCAGATGTGTGTGAGCATTCTCTTCTTTAGAGCTGTACGATATGGAACATGGTCATCAATGAGATGATGCATTGAATCTGCCTGAAACTCCAAAGTCTTGATTTATTTTACATAAAGAACATGTTAAATAACACATTTTTTTTTCACAAGTTAGCAGAATGTTTTCCCCTTCCATACTAATTATGCAGCCTCTCTCTCTCTCTCCCCCATCTCTCTCTCTCTCTCTCTCTCTCTCTCTCTCTATNCACACACACACACACACACACACACACACACACACACACACACACCATTCATAACGAGTATTTAATTTGCTCATGAAACTGAAATCAGTGTTACTGCTGATGTTTGTTCATTTATCATTCTGTAGAATTTTTAATGGAGAATTTTCTTGAAATGATGTCATGTTCTTCCAAAGTGTGTACTTTTACTAAAGTAAAGTATTTGAGTACTTCTTCATCACTGTTCAGCACATATTCAGATCCTTGACATAAATGAATTAGTGTAATTTCCATGATGAATAAAAGACAACAGATGTTGCAGTGCTATAACAGTTTATTGGCAAAAACATATAACTCCAAAAATCATAATATATGTGCTTTTTCATTAATTACAGTAAATTCATTTATTTCCTATTTAAACCCAACATCAGTTTAATTGATATTACCCAGAATGCACAAAAAAAAAAAAAAAAANAAAAAAAAAAAAAAAAAATCTTAAAAATGAATAAGAACAGATTTTACTTTTTGCAAATTAAAGGACCATACTGGCGATCATGCATTTTGAGCCCAATATATATAATCCACATATATGTTACATTACTGACAACAATTTCCCAAAATTACTACTGGAGCGGCAAATTTTAATTTTTTTTTCCTACCTTCCAGACTACTACTGGCTTCAGTTGATTCAATATGCTATCAATTTGTAGAGACTTGAAACACACTTCCGATACATATCACAGTAAACAACATGTCTATTAGGTTTTTTTTTCTTTCAAAGCAACTTTATTTAACTGATGCAACACAGAGCTGTACAGAAGACAATGTATGTCTCCGCCAGGAAATAAAGTCCCAGGAGAAGGTGGTTTTCACTGAGGATTTAAAATGATCGTCCCTTTTACAATTGTGCATAACTGTTAGAAGGCGAAACATTGAATTTTAAAGTGGGTGTATTACCTGAACATTTGATTTTGAAAGATTGGGGAATTCAAAACAAAAATAGCAGGACAACTAAAATATGTTTTTACAACTAAAATATGGTTTTATATTTTGGAAATTGGTTGTCAGTAATGTAACATAAAGCATATGCACGTTCTATATATTGGGCTCAAACATGTACAATCATCGGTATGGTCCCCTAACTTGTTATATCAGCTTCAGTATAGGTGATTAACTTGTTATATCAGCTTCACTATCGGTGATTAACAAAAGTAGTGCGGTATTATTGTTTTGAGATGATAAGCTAGCCAGCTAAAAGCAGAGATCAGTAGAAAGAGGTGTGGAGTGTAACAGTGAGATGTGTTACAGCTTTAATAAAAGGTGAAACTTCCGTGACTGCTGGTAGTGTCATCCTATTACACACATATTAAGAATTATTTTTAGACATCAAGGTTTTCACACAAATTTAAACACTCCCCCAGTCAATCTCTTTCTAAGAATCATACAATTTATACAGAATGAACTATCACATCCTCTCCATCTGAATAATCTTGTTGAGGAAGAAATTACTGAATGTGATTGTTTTTCCACACAATCATAAATACAAATACTACACTGAAATCCATCATTATGGAGTCTAATTTTCTTAGAATAAAATTGAAATCTACCAGTGGAGTAAAATTATTTCGACCTGTTTTGAATACAAATTACTGTAATTTAGATTAAAAAAAAAAACCCTATATAAGCCGACCCCCTGATGTTGTTCCATCAATTTATTTATTTAGCAAATTGTTCTGTTGCGATCATTTGTTATTAACTGATAGACAAGGCAGCACACACATCTTCCAGCAAAACTCCCATTCCTGTATTGATTACAGGAAACACATCACAAGGTTCCTACCTTTAACTATCTTTACAGCTGAATATTACCCGACACTTCACAAATTACCCATTTTTCTGGGTATTGTCATGGCATTACTCTGATTTTCTCAAAACAGTCCACTTACTGGTAGCAGTAAACATGACAGCAGCTAACTGATAATGGTAATCAGTAGGCTGATACCGTAACTACGGTAACATCAGCTGGCATTTCCCGACTCCTCTTCCTTGTCTGAATCGCCAAACAGTTCATTCCAGCCCTGCTCTGTGAGATCGTCATCCCAGTTGACTGGTATGTTTGACTCCTCTTCCTCTTCTTGATCTGTCTTTTCATTTTCTAGCCAAAGGGCGTCATCCTCTGAGTCCGTGTAGTTTTCATTGTNTCTTGATCTGTCTTTTCATTTTCTAGCCAAAGGGCGTCATCCTCTGAGTCCGTGTAGTTTTCATTGTGTGTTGTATCTTATCTCAAGCTTCTTGCTGATAAAACAAAAAACATGACGTTGAATGAGATTACCAAACAACGTTACCTTACCAGTCCGGTATATGAAACAGCACTTTTACAAGATTGTCTGTGATTGCCCTGTTCTATTGTCTTTGACCAATCACAACAGCGCTTACTGGCTGCCGCATATGGCCGCTGCAAAATGTGCTAGATAAGATGTTTTGTCAGGAAATTTTCATTCTACGGTATTATTTAAACTATTTTCCATGGGTAGTGGTAATGTACTGGTATTTTTACCTGTGGAAATTTTGTTCTGTGGGGTCTGGATTTATTTGGCTTACTTGTGTATAAGCCGACCCCCAAGTTGTGTTGTAAAATTTGATTAAAAAAAAACAAAACAAAAACTCAGCTTATACTCGAGCGTATACGGTAATTTGTTTCTGGACTTTGCAACAAATGAGTGTCAGTGTCTTGAAACAAGACAGAATCAGACAGCTGCCCTTCATGGATCATCATGCAGGGATAAATATGAGGGTGGAGTAACATATAGCACACTGCCCATGACTATGCGTCTTTGCTGTATATCGAAACCAAGGTGGGGTTATATCTTAGATGTGTTAAGGTAAAGCTTGAGTTTGATTTGTCCCTGCCCAGACCAGAAAGAATTTTTATGGGGAAGGAGATTTGGGGGGGGGGNTTATATTTAGGGTTAGGATTAAAGTTGAAGTAATATGTTCTCCCCCAAATGTAACCCCGCCCAACACTCATAGACGCAAAGACCAGCCCCGCACTACTATAGAGATCCTTCAAATGAATGTCATGCATTCATGCAGGACAGTCATGCATTCTGAACTATTTTTGAGTCCTTCACCCTCAAAATGAATTGAAAATGCGTTATTTAGGTATTTGTTTTTTACTGGTTTGGCAGAAATAGTAAGATTTTTATGAGCAAAAGTATCTTCTAAAATGAACTGAATTAAAAGACAAACAATATATTTTCAACCAACTCTAAGTTTCATTCCTTATAAGAAGCTAAACAGGCTTAAAGACCATACCAGTGATTTTGCATGTTTAAGCCCAATAAATATTATACACATTATGCAAATACATGTTTCTGAAACGTAAAACTGTATTTTAGTTTTCCTGTTAATTTACCAAATCAAATCTTCCAAAATCAAATATTCAGGTGATCTCTCATCTGAAAATTCAATGTTTTGTCTGCGAATATGTATGTCTGAATGTAAGGCAGACATACATATACATACATACATACATACATACATATAAAAGTCATTATCTCCTGGCCCTATATTCCCTGCTAGAAACATCCATTTTCTTCTGTCTCCATGTTGGACCGGTTAAGTAAAGTTATTTTGACAAAAAAAAAAAAAAAAAAAAAAAAAAACTGAAGACATTATGTTTGCTGTGATGGATTAGATATCTCAAGCAGTTTTAATGTCTCTACAGGTTGATTTTAATAGTGTACTGGAATATACTAAAACCATTCTGGAAGGTTGGAAAAACAATTCTAATATCAATCAATCAATCAATCAATCAAT
>VXCM01008131.1:0-10347 GCA_014773175.1 Lucifuga dentata
TTCCTCATTCATCAGCTCTTCAAAGTACTCTTTCCATCTTCCCATCACACTTCTGGCACCTGTCATACATTTCCATCCAGTAACGTTACATGTATGAAAATTGAATATATTAGGCTCAAGCATGCAAAATAGGTGCTTTGGTCCTTTAATTTGAGATTGTACATACACATTCTGTATAAATTAAATATATTTACTTATGAGGACTCAGTATGACATGTTAAGGCTAGAACTGTTCAAACAGGCTGATGTTCCAGGCATAATCACATGCTGAGATTCCGTGGAGGAAAATGATTTTATGCTCATGACGTTTTTATAGCTTGTTGTTTCTTTGGCAGGTTGACTGTAATTGAACTGGACAATCTGAAATTGGCTTATCCAAGTTCAAGTACTGCGACCAAACTGAAATCCTTTCCACAAATCGTGAAATAAAATCAACTCTCTTCAGAAAAAAAATAAATAAATAATAATAAAAAAAAAATGCTGAAGCCGTTAATTTGTAGCTTTTAAATGCAACTAACTTAATTTAAAGGACCATACCGTCCATTTTGCATGTTTGAGCCTAATACATTCAATTTTCATACATGTAATGTTACTGACAATCATTTCCCAAAGCATACTACTGGAACGGTGAATTAAAAATGTTTTTCCTACCTTCCAGACCACAATTGGTTTCAGTTCATTCTGTTATTAAAATCAACTTGTTCATACTTGAAACATGCATTAACAAGTTGATTTTGTTTTTGCACATTGAAGCATTGCAAAGATATCAAAACAATTTCAGACCCCTTAATGAAAACAGGAACATAGAAATATGTATAATATGAGCCCTTTAATAGTCCCTTAAATTGGTAAACCAGAATAAAGGACCATACCCGCAATCGTGCATATTTGTGTCCAATATATACAACCCACATACATGTTATGTTACTGACAACCAATTTCCAAACCATAAAACCTTATTTTAGTTTTCCTGTTATTTTTTTCAAATTCCTTAATCTTTCAAAATCAGATGTTCAAGTGATACACACACCTTAAAATTCAACATTTTGCTTTCTAACATTTATGCACAATTGTAGAAGGCGTGCTCATTTTATTTTCTCGGTAAAAGCCATCTTCTCCTGGGACTATATTTCCTGGTGTAGAAATACATTGTTTTCTGTGCAGCTCTGTGTTGGATCGGTTAAATAAAGTCACTTTGACAAAAAAAAAAACAAAAAAAAAAAACCCNAAAAAAAAAAAACCCTGACAGACATGTTATTTGATGTGATGGATTATTGATCTCAAGCATGTTTCAAGTCTCTACAATTGATTTTAATAACATACTGGAATGAACTGAAACCAATGACAGCCTGGAAGGTAGGAAAAACAATTCTGAAATTTAGTTCTAAAGTAGCATATTTTGGGAAATGGTTGTCAGTAACGTAACGTGTGTGTGGATTGTATATACAGTATTGTGCTCAAACATGCACAATTGCCAGTATGCTCCTTTAAACTTTCCACCA
The DNA here is from genome assembly GCA_014773175.1 of Lucifuga dentata. Taxonomy (NCBI): domain Eukaryota; kingdom Metazoa; phylum Chordata; class Actinopteri; order Ophidiiformes; family Bythitidae; genus Lucifuga; species Lucifuga dentata. Next base: position 1,503 of record VXCM01008131.1, read on the forward strand.
ATTTAACAATGGATCCCAATATTTCCCTTAAACACCTAAACTGACGTCAGAGACGATGGTGTTAGATTAACAGATACAACATTTGGCCAATCAGAAAGGACAGGGCTTAAAACAGCCTGTTTTCACTCAGTGTGCACAATAGTACTAACCCAGGTGAGAGTCGACCTGCATCAGTGTGTTTTTTGCTCATTAAGGTGTTCCATTAAGGTATTTAAATGGAAATTAGAACATGTAAATTTGTATAATATGTCTCCTATAAATTATTTCTAAAATAAAAAGGAATTGATGAAGCAGAAAGAAAGGGGATACAATAAATTTAACGACATAAAATACATCCTGATTATAAATCCAAGTAGGAGAAAATGTTAAGGTGCCTTTTTGTCTGAAACGTTAATGCTAATACAAATCAATGAAACACTATCATCTACCCACCGTATCTATATGTCTGTACCCGACGAACATAAATATGGCGTGACTTTGCTTTTGATTGTATTTGTTTCTCACCCTCTTCTTTCTTTTCCCTCTCTCCTCAACCTTCAACTGATCATTCTACCAATGATTTAATCTCTGCAGAATGAAGTCTAACTTCTTCCAGCATGTGACCCACTTCTATCAAAAAAAGAAACAAAAACAAAAAAAAAGCAGCATGTGGAAAACGCTTAGACGACCTGCATTCTTTCACAACCACTTTTTTTTTTTTTTTTTTTTTTAACTTTAACCTGCCTGTAATTAAGCACAATTTCGTGTCATATTCAAATGCAGAGAAATTAGGTTTTGGCTAAATAAATATGATAAAGGCAGAAGTGGCTTTGCTGGCACCGAGGAGCTGCTTTGACTTTCTAATGTAAGATCCACGTGTGGAAAGTCAGCCGGGTCTGGACTCAATCAAGCCTTTTGGCCTTTTTTTATTTGAAGGATCTGCAGTTTGCTCCGTGCACAGACCTCCACTTTCACTCGCATGAAAACTGTTACAGCAGATCTGACACGCGGGGAAATAGCTGACATGTGATGCTTTAACGCCGCGTCATTGTGCATGGACGTCTTGCGGTTAATTTGGCTGCACAAAAGGAGATCAAATTTAAAGGACCATACCACCATTTTGCATGTTTGAGCCTAATATATTAAATTTTCATACATGTTACCTTACTGACAATCGTTTCCCAAAGCATACTACTGGAACAGTGAATTAAAAATGTTTTTCCTACCTTCCAGACCACCATTGGTTTCAGTTCATTCTGGTACACTATTAAAATCAACTTGTTGATACTTGAAATGTTCTTGGGATAGGTAATCCATCATCACCAACAAGACATGTATTCAGGTTTTTTTTTTTCTAAGTTTTGTAATTTTAGCATTTAGTGCAATAAAAAGCATGGAGTGAATGTATGCCTCCACCAGGGAATATAGTCCCAAAAGAAGACCTGTGTTTATGGAAAAATTTAAAGGACCGTGACTTCATAAGGCTGTGTAACTATTAGCAGGAGAAACATGGATTTTTAAGGTGGGTGTATCACTTGAATATTTGATTTTGAAAGATTAAGAGATTTTGCAAAATATCAGGAAAGCTGAAATACAGTTTTATCCTTTGGGAAATGATTGTCAGTAACGTAACATATGAAAATTTAATATGTAAGGCTCAAACATGCAAAATGGATGTCAATCCTTTAATACCTTTGCACAGATTTAAGAGGCTGTGCATGTGTGTGTGCGTGCGTGTCTGTTTTCGCGCACAGGGAGGAGCTGTTAATGATGGTAGCGGTCACCTTTCCGTTCATCTGCCTTCCATGTTGGTTTTTGGCTTCCAGACCGAAACAGACACAGTGTAAATTCTAAAAGCAAAGTCAAACACATAAGAATAATGAAGTAAATCAACAACAAACTCCACTTTAAGGATTTTTTAAAAAAAATCTGAATGTGGTTTTAACCTTTTTTCCAGCACTGTACTGGTTTAATCTTACAATACAATTGTTTTTTTTAAACAAACTGGGTCTCATTTCATACTTGCATCATTCTTATCAGCTACAATAACATCTTACTTGCCAGCATAATTGCTGTCGTCTGGAGAGGCAACAACATTGCTAAGAAGTCACAGAGCGAGGTCGAAGAAGGAATAGCTAGAAAATCTAACACAACCACATATTTTTCTTTTGGAGTCAGGATTCCCAAACCAGGGATAAGATGTCTGGAATATTGGACCTGCATTCAACAGGTAGCAAGAAAAAGGAGTCCAGCGGGATGCTCATGTTGCTGCCCTGGAGCTTTAAGTAGCTCCAGGCAAGTGTTTGCTAACATGTTAGCCATAAGATCCTGTTGACTTGATATAGTAGGATAACATTAAAGTTTGTCCACTTTTACTTTTTATGAAAAATTGCCTAATATGGCTTTAAAAACAACACATTGGAACCTTTAAATGGTCTCACTGAAGCAATAACTGCTCTCCAGAACTTTATGACGTCAAAACTCTCCGTTGCAACGGATGGTTTTACTTTTACGGGGTCAAAAACTGCTACTTTGAAGCATTAGATTTACTGGAAAGTTTGATTTTATTATGATGAAAATCTCTTTAAAAACCCTCGACAAAGACTTTTAGCGTCACATGGTCTAAATGAGACATTTCGGAGGCCAGGAAATAATGCCTCGGGACGCAGTTTGGATCCTGTTTTCGCTGCTTGTCGCTCTTTGTTGTTCTGTTGTTGGTTTTGGTTTATCTATTTCTCTTCTTCCATCCAACAACACAGATTATTCCTGATCAGGACACACTCACACACACACACACACACACACACACACGAAAAAAAGAACAGGACCACTGACTTTCTCCTCTCTAACATCTGCAGCAGATGTCGTCGTTTCTTCTCTTTCTTTTCTCCTAGTCTCATTCGGCTAAACTCTTGAGATTCATTATGGATTTTCTCGTCTTGTAGTATTTTGTTTAAAGTAAAATATCACTTTTCTCCGCTCGGGTCACATGGTATTGTGAGTTGCCGCCAGTGAAAATATTTTGGCCAAACAAAAAAAAAGACACACATCGCTCACAGAAAATGACGCACTAACAGATGTTTTTATCCACGGCGTACCTGGAAAATCTGATGGCCGTCTGCCAAAACAGTGACAAATCTGTCTGCTGTCACTCCAGAAACAGCTGTTATCTCTCCATCATTTGCCCTCTTGGAACTTTCCCTCTGTTTAATGTCTTTTAAATGGGACGNTGTTATCTCTCCATCATTTGCCCTCTTGGAACTTTCCCTCTGTTTAATGTCTTTTAAATGGGACGGGTCATTCCACGTCGGCGCCGTTTCCCAACAAATTACACCCTGAGCGGCTCAGATAAGGACCATGAGCTCGATATGGCGCCAATGTGGAATGACAACTCTGCTTAGCCCTCTGGAGTCTGAATTTGGATTTTGATTTGCCACCTAAAAAGCTGCAGTATAAAGAGACTGGGCCTGTTTTCACTCAGTGTGCAGAGCAGTGCTGCAGCAAAGGGATCAGTGTTTTTTTTTTTTTTGTACATTAAAGCCTTGCAAAGATTTCAAATTAAATCTTCAATGAAAATAAGAACAAGGAAATCTGTCATATGTCCCCTTTAAAAAAAAAAAAAACACATTTCTAGCAAATCCTACATGAAATCTATTTATAAAGACAGCTTCTCTGTCTGTGGCACCAACATCTCTAGAACCCGGCACTGTATGAAGTTGATATTCGGTAGTTTATTGCTCAGGACCCACGGACGTGCAATGTCACGTGTGCAGTTGTTTGGATGAGCAGTTCAAGATTTGAGCTGTGCTGGTAAAAAGTAGTCCATGTGGCAGGATATGCTCCGAATGCAGCAGCATATGCTCTGGTGCAGTGGCACGGTATTAACCTGACCCCGTACAGCAAACAAAGCTAGCTCACAAGGACTTGCAGAACAAAATTTTGGCCGCTGCACCCAGAGCGTATCCTACTGCCATCCTGGAGCATATTCTGCCATCGTGCCTGGAGCGTATTGCCTGATATGGCTTTAAAAACAACACATTGGAACCTTTAAATGGTATCACTGAAGCAATAACCTCACCAGAACTTAATGTTCTGATGAGCGGTGGCAAGATATGTTCCAGACACGGCGGCAGGATATGTTCCGGGCATGGCAGCATACGCCTCCGCTCCACAGGCACTTATGGCAGGCTGTGGCATGCACCATAAAGTCCAGCCCAGTCCGAACATGCTCCGCACATGGTGTCAGTATACACTCCGGGTGTGGTGGCAGGATATGTTCTAGGCATGGCAGCATATGCTCTGCTGCACAGGCACTTATGGCAGGCTGCAGCACACACTATAAAGTCCAGCCCGGTCCAAACACACTCTGGTCACGGTGTCAGAATACACTCTGGGCATGGTGGCTGGAAATGCTCCAGGCGTGGCAGCATACACTCCACTCCACAGGCACTTATGGCAGACTGCAGCGCCCACCATAAAGTCCAGGCCAGTCTGAACATTTTTGCCGGGCACAGCACTAATTTGATTAATATTTGTTTCATGTGATCTGAAACATGCCAATAATAATTTCTGCTTTAAGACTTTCCAAATCTGATGTGCTATTGCAAATTTCCTATGAGCTAAAAATCATACAAATCAGACTGGGACGTGTTTATACAAACATGGCGCCATCTACACATCTCACATGCCTTTGATGCCAATGAATTACTGTTCCTCACACGTTTCTCTCCATATTTTGATGTTTATTTCTAACTTGTAACAGTTGCTCTTCCAACTGGCTGATCCAAAGCGTGTGCGTGTTTGTGTGTGTGACTCAGATCTTCCATTAGGTCTATTAAGTAGATCTGGCTCACGTGTGGACAGTTTTGTGAGGAAAAGAATGTGGCGGTCAGAGAATATCATATGATTCATGTTTTTTGGATCGCTGTGGTTCCGCAGCACCTTTATTCAATCTTCCACAGCTCCTGAGCAAATATTTGGTCTTTTATTCTTTGCAACATACAAAACGTACACAGTAACCTTTAATGTGATCTGGTGAATAACAAAAAGCTTTAAAACAAACAAAAACAATATGAAGGTTGAAGAACACAACAAAAGCTTTTACGTTACGTTATGAAAAATGATTCTCAGTATGGAAGGTGAACAGACCTGTAAACACCGACATGAACTCGTTCTTACAGTTTGTGCTTTGGTCCATCGTCTGGTTTGCCTTTGTGTGTGTGTTGATGAGATAAATAACATTGGGATGGGACCGTCTCAGGAATAATTGGGAATAACACGATTCTGACAACAGTTAAAGTAAGCGAGAGCACACATGCTTCTTTTCCCCTCATATACAGACTGCTTTAATATAAAAAAGTGCATTGTAATGAAATATATATATATATATATATAGAGTTGTTTCAAAGTACTATATTCTCTTTTTTTTGTTGTGAAGCTAAGTTTGTAGTGGTGTCTTTAGTTGTGGCAGGCGTAAAGTCTGTTTCTAAAGGCGGGAGAGCCTGCAGCAGGATGCAGGCCGGTTGCCCTCGGTAACCACATCTCCTCGTTGCCTGTGTTACCACTTTCCAGGGATGGGCACGCCGCATTCGTACCAGCCCACGAAAGGATGGGGCGTGCGTCGGCCGATAAGTCCAAACGTCACAGGCTCCTGTCTGTACGCACGATAATATCCTGCAACATAAAAACTATATATATAAAAATGGTGTTGAAAGCCATTTACAGAAATACACGTTGAATGCTATGACTTCTGAGCATGGTTATAAAATAGTTTTGTTTTCTGGATGTAATAATTGAACACTCAGTAGCACTTCCTGCTCTCAGTTAGGATGTTTCCACCAACGCAGAATGGGTTCTGTTCTAGTTCGCAAACCTAATTTGGAAGCATTTGGAGCATTCCGACAAAAAAAGTTGGTTTTCATTCAGAACCAGAAAAGAGCAGGACTGTAAGTGGGTGTGTATTAGTCTACCTCCATGAAAAACAACGGAGGAGGAGGTGGTGGTCTGCAGAGCGTCCATATTTGGCTTATGCAGCTTGGATTGAAGTAAATACTTTTAATAAGATGATAAAAAACCTGCAGGTGAACGATGTGGCCGGCCATATTTGTTTTCACTGATCTACTTCTGATGTTACTTAAAAAAAAAAAAAAAAAAAAAAAAAAAAAGAAAGAAAAAAACTTCTGCTGTGACTTAAAAAAGAAAGGAAAAAATCCAAAAACCATGGAAAAACTGATAATTCCATTGGTGGAAATGTGGACTTTGCTAAATCAGTTTAAATAGATTGGAGAGATGGATCTGTTTGGATTGGTCTGGAAAGGTTTGGATAAGTCTGGATTGGTTTGGATAGGTTTGGAAAGTTTGGATTGGTCTAGATTGTTTGGAAGGTTTGGATTGGTTTGGATAGGTGTGGCACACAAAATAACACTCGGGGACAGTGTTTCTAATTGCTCCACAAAACCTAAATACTTCTATATTTCTACCACAAATTTGATATAGTTGTGGACAAGAAGTGTGAAACCCAAAAAATGTCAAATTGAAAGGGTTTTACAGCTCAGACTCAGTTCAGCGTAAACAAAGAAAACAGCTCCTTTTTAAAAAAAAAAAAAAAAAAAAAGAATTCTGGCCTGTATTTTCACGGGGAATATTACATTTCTGACTCATTGTGACAGATTTAATGGTACAATTGTCTTCCTCAATTTTGTCAATTTTCATGGTTCTGTGATGAATAAATGAGACGTTATAAAGCATTAAATGGGACACTACAAAACAGGCTGAGTATCAAGTTGAGGAAACATCTGAAGCGCTGCAGAAAAGTAACACAGTAACAGGCTTTGGTGCTGGGAAATGGAAGCTGGAACATAAACAACCAACTGAGGTGGACGTGAAAAACAACAATGCAAATTTAGCCGTTTCTTGCTTTCAAACATCAACTCTTGGACGTCGCTCAAATGCAGCAACAAGGAACAAAAACACTCCCCGCTTGCAGCTACATAAGCACATGATATTAATGTAACTTTGACCAAAAAAAAAAAAAAAAAAANGATTATTTCTATTAATTCTGGACTGACATGAACTGAAACCAACAGCCTCCAGGAAATCAGTGTAAGAACTTATTGTGTGCTTAGGAAAATGGTGCGCGGTAATTTGAAGCATATGGGTCTTTGGAGTTAATGGCATAAAACATGCAAAAAGCACTAGTAGACTCTTCAACTAGCAAACCAGGCAAGAGCTGGATTTTATTTAAAAAATTGAAAGTAAGTTCCTGGTACCTTGTGCTGTAGGCAGATGATTTGAGAGGTAAGCGGGACCTGTCCTTCCATCCCTGTAGGAGTCCACAAACTGGCAATGGTCCTCTCCCTGTCCGAACGTATCCGCTATGCTGTGGAAAGGCTCTGCAGAGAAAGAAGATCGCAAAGGCTGATTAACTCCAGAAAACGAGAAATATCATATCAAATTGTCCTTGTGAGGCGATTTGGATTGTATCAATGGTTTGGATCTACCTTACTACTGCTGCAGAAATTTTGGTATTCTCTTTGATCAGCACTTCAACTTTGAACAACACATTAAGTCTTTGTCACGAAACTGTTATTACAGGCTTCATAACATCTATAAATTATGATCTGTCATTCCGCACAGTGCTTCTGAGACCATCATACACGCGTTCATTTCATCCAGGTTGGACTATTGTCACTCTCTGTTCACATCTCAACAAATCTCTTTTGGAGAAACTGCAGCTTGTCCAAAAAGCTGCTGCAAGACTGTTATGCCGGACCAGCAGAACTTCCATCTCTCTGTTCTAGTCTCTTTACTGTGGTTGCCTGTGAAATAGGATTGACTTCAAGATTTTATTATTTACATATAAGGCTTTTCACAGCTTATATGTGAACTTTTGACACCATACTCCACCGGAAAGACTCTTAGATCCTCTGATCAGGGGTTTCTCGCCGTCCCTTGTCAAAGTTAAAGACGAGGGGTGTTACGACCCTGTGGCCGTATTTTTGGTTATATTTGTGTGTTTATGTATTTGTGTTTTTTTTTCTTCCACTGGCTAGTTGCCTGTGCGTCTGTGTATGTGTGTGTATATGTGTGTTTGTGTGTGCATGCAGGTGGTGTCCCTGACTGGATCAGTGGAAGAAGCTGTCGTGCATGGATTGGTTGTTGGAGCCCGTGCTGGGAGGACGGCTCATATGTGGATTGGCTGATGAAGATCATGCTGGGATTCAAAAATCCCCAGCTGCCACCTCCTCGGGGTCGGGGTTTCCCTTCCTCGTCCGTTCCCAACTTACGCCACTTTGTGTTCTGTGTTTGTGGTATTTTGTTATTGTGTATTCCTGTCCATTATTTCATTCGGTTTGTAGTGCTGGCACTCGGTGCTCCTACTGAGGACATTTTGTGTTTCGTGCCAGGCTACTTTTGTACATTCTGTTAGTTCTGGTTACTGCTAGCTATTCAGTCATTCATTGCATTCGAATCCTGTGTAGATATTTTGCGGTCCAGTGAGACCTTGTGCGTGTCAGTTAACCCGGATCTTTATGCTAGCCTTTCTGCTCTCTGTGTTTGTTTATGTAAGTGTCATTCTGTTGTATATTGTAAATAAATATTGCCATCTTTCTTTTACTGTAACTCTGTTATTGGCCTTTCTTGGGAGCGGGCGTGGTTGGGGAGACCTTGAACGCATGTTGCGCCCAGTTCCCTAGGCTGGGTCGTAAATAGGGGTGATTGTGCTTTTTGCTGTCGTGGCCTCCAGGCTCAGGAACAGCTTCCCCTAGGATACAAGACTGGCAGAAACTGTGGACTCTTTTAAGCGGCTTCTTAAAACATTTTTATACAAACAGACTTTTAACTGATTTAGTTTTTTTTTTTTTTT
>VXCM01008132.1:0-13430 GCA_014773175.1 Lucifuga dentata
CGTTCCAGTAGTATGCTTTGGGAAATGATTGTCAGTAACGTAACGTGTATGAAAATTGAATATATTCGGCTCAAACATGCAAAATGGCCGGTATGGTCCTTTAAGTCCTTTAAACCAAGCAAATGCAGTTCAAAAAATGTCTGTAAAACCACATGTTCTAAATATAAGATCACAGCTTTTTAAAATGTGTATAATTACCCATTTGGTTCCATCGGGTCCCATTATGAACCTTTGACCATTGGACTTGCTGTTGCTGTTTTCATCTTTGCCATTTGTTGCTGTCAGGTTGGGCCGACCATTTCTACCTAAACAAGTGTATGATTAAGGCAAAGTCAAATTGTTACAAAATGCTGTATTTTACGGAGTACTCTACAATAGTTTTATGTACACTGTGTAGTATTTATTATTCAAATAATGCTTATTAATCATGTAAATCCTCACACATGGCACCATTCACATTCACTTTACCATTTCCATTGGCAGGTTTAAGTCCTCCATTTGTAGGTTTCCCTCTAATGAGATAGCGAGACCTCCCCCCCTGGCCAATAAAGACATTCCTAGATGAAGATGGTAGTGATGATGATGATGATGATGATGATGATGAGGACTGAGAGGTACCTCCATTTAATCCCACTGTCTTTGTCAGAGCACTGTTGCTGCCAACCCTGTGATCTGAGGTCAGCGCCGGCTGAGGCACATTTGAGGAAGAAGACGAGGAAGGTGACGATGAAGAACTTGATGAAGAGGCATCAGATGTTGATGAGGAGCCCACTCGTGTGTTCTGTGCCGGCTGTGGTCTGATGGAGAATCTAGAGCTGCCAAATTGCCGGTTAGCCAGCAGAGGAGAGCGAACCCTCCCATTAACCCTGACGGTAGGACGCCGGTGAGTTATTCCAGATGAAGATCCAGTCCTGGTCCCAGATGAAGTTTCCTTCGTGTCCACATTCTCATTGTCCTCTGCTGTTCTGTGGGAATCAACTGAAGTTATAGCAGGAATTTTTGAGTCTACTGTGACTTTTTCTTTTTGACTGATGTCCATACCCCGCTCAAGGAGATAATCATCATCATGATCATTATTATTTTCATTCGGGGTTCCTCGATGACTGGAGTGTCTGTTTTCACTCGAGGAATGACGGGAATTAGAGTTTGAAGAAGTAGATGTTGAAGAGAAAGATGATGAAGAAGAGGAAGAGGTAGTTGGGTTTCTACTGCCACTAAAATCTAAATTTTGATTTGGCAAAGAAGGCTTAAGTGAATCTGCCCCATGTTTTAGAGAGTCGCGGGTGGAAGGAGTCTTCAAATCATCACTGCTGTCCTGTATGGAGGACACTCCAGCAGCACCTGTGGCCCCTGAGACCCGAGTGGGTGTCCCCCTCATGATGGATCTGCTTGCCCCCGTGGAGGACGACGTTCTGCTCCACGGGGTTCTACCATCTTGCCTGGAAGACGACACCCTCGTCCCTGAACTAAATCTATTTGGGTAACGACTTGCTAGCCAAGGGAATCTTTCGAGTAATGAAGGGCTAATTCTGGAGTGAGAAAGAGCTGGTTTTTCTGAACTGTTCTGCTCCTTTTCTTCCTCCTTCCCCCTCTCCTCATCTGTGAGTTGTCTGGGTGCTTTAGATGTCGTGGAATGGGTGCTTGAAGTCAGTTCCTCATCTCTGGCAGCGCCTGCATGTGTGTTTTTGTAATTACTGTCATCACCTCCTTCCCTGTACGTTGTGTCTTGCTCATTTGACGTGGATGAGCTGTGAGATCCTCCTGACGGGGAGGAGCCTGAGTTCTGTGAGCCGCTCTGTGTAGGTTTTGATGTGGAGGGATTGTGTAACCTGGACTGTGAGGTGGACGGTGATTTCTCAACATATGTGTCTACTGTTGCTCCGTCATGGGACCTACTTCCCGACGTGGACCTGGCCGTTGCTGAAAAGGTGTTTGCTGTATCATGGTTCTGTGGACTGACTGGCAAAGTCGACTGTGATGCTGATGAACTTCGTACATTTGTTGTTGCCTGGTTCTGACTTCTGCTTGGTAAGTTTGACGTTAAGCTAGGCTTGTGACCATTCAGCATTCGAGTTAAATTCCCTCTAAACACAATTCCATGATTTCTTCGACCATAACCAAATCTGGAACCAAAGCCATACCCACTGGTGCGCTCTGCGGCAGTAGAACCTCTACCTACAGGTGGAGCCTCCGTCTGAAGCTGTGACGAAGTCCGCTTTGGGGCAGGAGTGGAGGGTTTGGTTTGTGCTACGTTGGGTTGAGCGTAGGTATTCTTGGTNTTTGGGGCAGGAGTGGAGGGTTTGGTTTGTGCTACGTTGGGTTGAGCGTAGGTATTCTTGGTTTCTGGATGTGTGTCTGCTCTCTCTTCAATTTGAGAGAAAGAGAATAATGAGGTAGTAACAGGTGAGGAAGTAGAGAGAAAAGTAGCTGAAGAAGAAGAAGATGAAAGCTTGGAAGAAATGTCTCCAGAAGAGGAGGAAGAGGATGAGGAAGAAGCCCTGGAAGCTGGTCTTTGATGGACCCTGATCTTAATGGGCCATCTGGGGAGAGGACTGGAATGTTTAGGAGCAGGTTTAGTTGGAGAAGGAGTAAAATCTTTGAGGCTGGGGGTCTCAGGAGTCAGAGGTTCATCCTCTTCACCCTCAGATTCTGGAGTCACATCATTGTCTGGTTCTTTTGTCTCTGCTACAGCTGCTGCTGTTGTAGTTTCTTCTACTGGAGGTGGTGTTGTGGGTATTTCCTCCTCCTCTTCCTCTTTTTCCTCATCTTCTGTATCTTGAATTCTTCCTCTGGATGAACCGCCTCTGTTCACTCCATTCCTGACCGAGCCTCTGACCGAGGAGAAGATGCTGTGATAGGAGCGTGTCTGGGAAAGGGGGCGTACCCGCCTGCTGCTGGATGCAGCAGGAGGCGGCTGAGGAGGTGTGGGCGGTTCTTCTGTCTCCTCTGTCGGCTGGAGGTCAGTTTCTTGCTTGGTTTCTTGCTTGGATGGTGTGTGGCTAGTTCTGTGGATGTCCTGCTTTTTTGATGATGATAAGGCGACACTGCTGCCTGGCAAATGACAAAAAATAATAAAAGTAAATATAATGATTGAGACATTTTTAGACAAAGTGGACCTATGCACAATGATGTGCTTACTTCCTGGCATGGCGACACTAAAGACCTTGCTCTGTGGCCCCTGTCCCCTCCTGTTGGTGGCTCTGATCTTAAAGATGTAGCGGTCTCCAGGTGTGAGGCCGTCTATGGTGGCTGATGTGGTGCTGCCACGGTACGTCACGCTTTTCATTCCAAATGGCTTCATGGCAGGAGCATACGACAGGATGTACTCTAGGAGGAGGAAGAGAATAAACAGCTGTACTGAGGGAAAGTGTGATCACTTGTGAGAAAGTAAAAGCCTTTTTACACCACAGGTGCGACATGAATAAGCGGCACATATATGCAAATATTTGAACGCAAAACTGTCGTGTTAAAACTATTTACACCTGTCGCAATGCAAATTTATGAGTGCTCGTCAAGAAAGTTTTGTGGCGCAACAGAACATCAAAATGGATTCAACATCACCCAGTAATGATTTGCTGCTGATCCTTTTGATAAAAAAGAAGAGAAAACGTTTGTGGATTCATCCAATTCTGGAGGGAAGGAAAGAACACGAGGAATTTGACTGTCTGATACAGGAGCTGAAACGTTACCATGACACTTCAGACTAGATTTCAGGATGTCGTTGAGCAGTTTGTTCATGTCCTGGAGATGCAGCTCCACATCTGAGGAGGCTGAGACAAATTTCAGGGAGCCAACTGATCCAGAGCAGCACATGGCGGTGTGTCTCAGGTCATATTAATATCTGAGGCAGTTTTATTATACAGTCCGTGCATAAAGGCGCACACGCTGGGCGCTCAGTGTGTCTTTATGTGCGTCTGTAGGCACACGGACTGTGGCTATGGATGAACCGGGCCGTTACTCACGCCGTGTGTCATTAAACACAGGCTGCGTCTGTAATAAGACTGTTCTCAGATGCACGCCAAGTCAACATAAAACATGACGTGTGATGATGGTTTTGATTGGCTGATCCTCTCTAGCCACAGGCGAAAAAAAGGAAAAATCAACCTCGGAGCAAATAAAATAAATGCCATATTTTCACAATGTGAAATTTCGCCTTGTATAATGTAATGTGTATATTCTCATTAACTGATGTAGCTTTTAATTGACATGTGATTTATTCATGCTTAAAATTGCATTCAAGTGTGAAAGGGCATTAACTCATAACTGATGGCTTTTGCAAATCTGATATCAGTCTCTTGCCTGACCTCTTATTCTCCCATTGGGTTCTTCGGGTGGATCCCATGTTGCAATGACAGCGGTTCCTTTCCCTCGTAGCGGCTTGACCTCAAAGTTCTCTGGTGGACCAGATNTTGCAATGACAGCGGTTCCTTTCCCTCGTAGCGGCTTGACCTCAAAGTTCTCTGGTGGACCAGATGGTGCTAGGAAGCGAGGAGATCACAAATCAATGAAAGGGTGATCTCACCAGGAGAGAGCAGAAGCCACATAAAAAGGGAACTCAGTGAAGAAACTGCTTCGCAAGGACAGCCTTCAAATAAGGAAAATATTTCTGGCATACATTTTTCAGAAAGCTCCCGTTGAGATCATCTATGGAACTGTAGAACTAATGGAGACCTGAGCTACGAGCCAGACAGTAAATGCTGACATTCCAGTGAACCCAGACTCAGGAGCTGCCATGACACAGTATAAAAGCTGCAAGCGTGACAGAACCAGCCAACATGAGCATCAAATATCCAAAGGGAGTAGGAGACACTGAATGTGTAGAGGAAATGTGTATAAGGAAATAAGTATTATGAAATGAGCCTGATACCTCATCAAATAGACATTTTACGCAGGGACAGGGATAACTTTTGTTTCTACTTTATATTAGTGCTCATCTGCTTGTTAAAGAAAAGGGGCTCTCTCTTTGAAATGTCTGAGGGTTCTCCTTACTAGGGTTTTCACAGAGTTTTCCTTGTCTTCTTATGCTGGATTCACATGAAAAACGGTAGAAAAACAGCCTGACAGTAATCAGGAATCAAGCTAAACTGCAGCGGCAGAGGGCGATGGTAGACGCAGAAACGTTGTCATTGTAATTTGACAGGATATAATTCTGCGTTGGAGATGCAATAACATTTTTAACATTTTACATAATGTTATATAAAAAGAAGTATTGTACTTTAGTATTGTACTTTATGATGATGCCTTCTGATGTATGTACAACACTTTCCTCTTTTTTTTATATACTGTATATATATATATTTCTTTGGATAATGTATACCTGATTGTATTTGACTTTTTTTGCACTGACTTTAATTCTGTAGTTTACTATACTGTTGGACACTTACCATATGTTTGTGTAGGACTTGGTAGTTCTTCATATCCCACTTGCAATATTTAACACAGGTGTGTTCAATTGTGATGCTGCATTCCAGTTACAGTGGGAAGTCGGAATTTCCCAGTCAGAAGTTCTGACTTCTGACCTCAAACTGTTCCAGTCAAATATAAACAAAACGCATGGCTGAATGCCAATAAATACTGTAAAATTAAATAAACTTAGTAATAAATGCTAACTAAAGTAAAGTTAGATTACAGGACTGTTTGGGTGGATTGTGTTAATATCACCCACTGTGATATTTAATCACAGTATTAAACATTTGTGCAGGGAAGTAAATGTTCTGAAATTATTTACACTTATGTATCAATGGCAAACAGTTATTATACACTATAGATAGTTAACTTGGTGATATATTTTGACCTTTTTATTTCAATATCATGCAATAAAAAATACTTGATTTGGCTGTTAGCTGATCATTTATATTCATAAAGCTCGCTTCCACGGTGCCGCCACGTGACGTCATTCTCGTGAAGTCGGGGTAGATAATTTTGGTCCGAGTTTCCCAGTCAGAGCTCTGACTTCAAATGCCGTTCCCACTCATTTTTTAAAGTAGGAGGTTGGAAAAATCTGTGTTCCGAGGTCTGGAACGCAGCTTAAGACATCAGTGCTCTTGAATTTATACCCTGAAGAAGGTCTACAACCAAAAGCTTGGCAATAAAGCTTTCACTTACATTGGATCCAAGTGTGCAGAGCTTTTTCTTCTCTGTATGTAGTTTTTGCTTTTTGCACCTTGGCTTTTTGTCGTGTGTGCGGTGATCTGTCTTTATTTTACATAACGTTATATAAAATCAGTAAAGCTCTGTTTTATATGCTCATTTAAAGAACCAGCAAGAAAGGCAGGCATGTATAGATGCACGAGGGTTCATCCATTTTACAGGAGCATAAACTGCTGCTGGGAAAATTCCATGAAGACAGATTCAGGACATTTCAGACTGTCAACAGCTCAGTTTGATCACCTGCTCAATTCAATTTGTCATAAAGTTATAAAGACCCTGGACAAGAGAACCCTTAATAGCCATTACCAGCTATTTTGCATGTTTGTGCCTAATATATTAGATTTTCATACGTTATGTTACTGACAATCCTTTCCCAAAGGATAAAACCATATCTCAGCTTTCCTGACATTTTGCAAAACCTCTTAATCTTTCAAAATCAAATATTCAAGTGATACACCTAAACTTAAAAATCCATGTTTCTCCTGCTAATAGTTACACAGCCTTATGAAGTCACAGTCCTTTAAATTTTTCCATAAACACAGGTCTTCTTTTGGGACTATATTCCCCGGTGGAGGCATACATTCACTCCACGCTTTTTATTGAGCTTAAACACTAAAATTACATAACTTCTAAAAAAACCTGAATACACGTCTTGTTGGTGATGATGGATTACCTATCCCAAGAACGTTTACAGTATCAACAAGTTGATTTTAATAGCAGAATGAACTGAAACCAATGGAGGTCTGGAAGGTAGGAAAAACATTTTTAATTCACCGTTCCAGTAGTATGCTTTGGGAAATGATTGTCAGTAACGTTACATGTATGAAAATTGAATATATTGGGCTCAAACATACAAAATGGGCGGTATGGTCCTTTAAGCCCCAGGAGACACTGGCCATATGTCTCTCGTTATCCATCTTTGACCCAAGAATAAATCACCATACAGTTCATCATTGCAGTATGTGAAAAAGTTGGAAAATTTTAACTTCTGACAGCATGTTCCGTCTGGGGTCGTGGTGTGCGGCTCTCACAGCCAGCGGTGGCAGAGTTTTACATCGACCTCTCATTGAAAAGTATAAAACATCTGGTTTTCCATCAACCGCGCACCATCAACATTTGAGTCCAGCATTAGAGAGCCTGGCCTGTGTGTGTGCTTGTATGCACTGGAAAGGAAATATATAGGGCAGGAATCATAAAACGCAGTGCCAGACCTAATGTTTGATAAGAGCAAATATTGTCGTGTTCCCTCATTCATAAACATCTGGCATGTTTTAGCGTTTTCCTTGAAAGAGACGTTACCACAGTATTTCCTTATTTACATGTGGGAAGTGATTCATAAAAAACACCTTCATACAAAAATGAAGTGTTTCAGTCTGGTGGTAAATCTGGGCAAGCTTTTAAACTGTATTTACCTCACGTGTTATGAACAGTTAATTTAATATATAAGCCCACTTACTGTATATGTCAATGTAAGTATAAAGACAGAAATCTCTGTCTGTGGCACCAACTTCTCTAGAACCCAGCACCTTATGAAGTTNTAAGTATAAAGACAGAAATCTCTGTCTGTGGCACCAACTTCTCTAGAACCCAGCACCTTATGAAGTTTAAATTCAACAGGTTTATTGTTCAGGACCCAAGGACGTGCAGTGTCTCGTGAAGTTGTTTGGATGAGCGGTTCTCAAATTGAGCTGTGCTGGTAAAAAGTAGTCCGTGTGGCAGGATGAGGTCTCAACGGTCTCAACCCCATACAGCAAGCAAAGCTAGCTCACGAGGACGTGAAGAAGTTTTTTGGGAAGTTAAAGTTGCTTTGAGCCGCTGTGCAGGTAAAAAGTCGTTGTTTCACTATATTACATGCTCAACTTTATGTTGAACTGGAGCTAACGATAGCTAACAATGCTACCAGAACATAATGCTGTTGTTAGCAAAAACCAAGATAGCTAGCATTGCTAACCTATGATAGCCATGCTGCTACTGTTGTTAGCCACCAAACGAAATTATGCTAACATGATATTATCTACAGTTACAGATCAATAGTTAGTAGTTGAACACTGAAGGGAAACAGAGTTGGAAGAGTTGATGAAGTTCTAGCTTTGTATGAAGGGAAAAAGTGACACACACCATTAAAGTCCAACCCGGTCCGAACAGCCACGTTTTGAATGGACACTGTAAATAAAGCTAGCTCAGAGGACGTGCAGAAGTTGTTTGAGAAGTTGAAGTTGTTTTGTCGGCGCTGTGCAGGTAAAAAGAAGTTATGTTTTTGTGTTATACTGGAGCTAACAATAGCTAACAGTGCTACCAGGACATAATGCTGTTAGCAAACCAAGATAGCTAGTGTTGCTAACCTATGATAGCCATGCTACTACTGTTGTTAGCCACCAAATGAAACTATGCTAACATCATATTATCTACAGTTACAGATCAATAGTTAGCTGTTGAACACTGAAGGGAAACGGAGTTGGAAGAGTTTATGAAGTTCTAGCTTAGTATGAAGGGAAAAGCGGCACACATCTTAAAGTCCAGCACAGTCCAAACACGCATGATTTGAACGGACACTGCACTCGTTTATATAAATGGCAAGTTTTGAACCGATCTCGCACACATTATAGTGGCACTGCACATCTTCCTTAAGCCTCATCCTCTGCTCTTTGCGTCTCTCTCTCTCTCTCTCTCTCTCTCTCTCTCTCTCTCTNACACACACACACACACACAAACCACCCTCCACCCTATGCACCATGACCACACACTACATATACTGTGGATCTGTCACTTATCTTCATGTCAGTCTCTTAAAATGCAGAGCTTTAAAGCCGAGAATTTATGTTTCCTTTGCTGATTGAATGTGTAAATCCCGTGTTGACACCAGAGGAAGCGATACGTGGCGTGGCCCTAACATGTGAAGCAGCTCATTAATACGCTGATCTTCATTACCTGTGACACACCTTAAAACAATGCTGCCTTAATGGGAAACCGGTGCTCTGATTAACGTAAGGAAAGCTTTATGAATGGGCTTCAGTTACCGTATGCCGTGTAGTTAGCATGACTTTTTTTAATGAACTCCGCCCATAGTCTGTGTGAATTAGATTTTACAACTCCAGCTCCATGGAAAACAAACCGCTATCCATCATTGTAACATACAAAATGTTATGATGAGCATCTTAGCGGCAGCACATACCTGACTCGGGGGTCCGCTGAAAGACAGAAACGCTCCACTTGCCGTGGTTTTCTCCCTGAGAGATTCTGACAGAGAACTCGTACATGCCATCAGCTGACAGAGTGTCTATCATCATCCTCCTCTGGGTGCTCTCCTTGTACTCCCAGCGAGCCGATTCACCCTTCTCCCTGTACCTGACCGTGTAGTATCTGATCAAGAGAAAGTAAAAATGTTTAACTCCTTTGGGAAGCATTGTACTAACATGCTCTCTTTTTTAAAAATTCTCTTTCTCACTTGCTAGTATGTACTCTAACACAAATTAACAGAGCCCACCTGGATCCCCCGGGGGTGATCTTTCCCATCTCGACAGGAGGGTCAACCCAGGAGATGAGGACAGACAGAGGGGACATGACCCTCACGCTGATGTCCTTGGCCTCGTACTCTGGTGGCTCTAAACAACGAACCCACAAACAAACAGAGACATTTTGTCTAGCTCTGTATTCCCAAAATACAACACAATATATACAATATACACAATATATACAGCAATATTAACCCTGTAAAGCCTGACCCATGAAATAATTATAAGAAAATTCAATTGTTTTTTGCAATTTATTACATTATTTAACAAACTCCCCCAAAAAATTCTGAAACTTTTTTTTTGTGTCACATTTAGTTTTTTTTTAACCTTCAATTTATTCAGGGTAAATGCATTCAAGCTACCTCGGAAGTCGGACTTTTCCATCTTCCTACTTGGAAAAATGCATTAGAACGGCCCTTGAAGTCGGAACTCCGACTGGGAAACTCTTACCAAAATTATCCACCCCGACTTCACGAATATGAAGTTACTCAGCATGGCAGCACCGTGGAAGCGAGCTTTATGAATGTAAATGATCAGCTAAAAGGCGAATAAACGTAAGAAAAAAGTATTTTTTCTTACGTCACATTGAAATAAAAAGATCAAAATATATTGCCATGGTAACTATCTATAGTGTATAATACCTGTTTGCCATCGATACGTAAGTGTAAATAATTTCAGAATATTACTTCTCTGCACAAATGTTTAATACTGTGATTAATATCATTGTAAAACAACACAACCAAACAGTCCTGTAGTCTAACTTTACTTTAGTTAGCATTTATTATGAAGTTTAATTAATTTTACAGTATTTATTGGTGTTCAGCTATGCTTTTTGTTTACATTTGGCTGGAATGGCTTGAGGTCGGAAATCAGAGCTTCAGAGTGGGAAAAATCCAACTTATGAGGAAGCTCGAACGCAGCATTAGTTCACTGAGCATCAAATACTCTTTTTTTTTCAGGAACGCCCTGCTCATACACCTGGAAGCTGGCCAATACAACCCCAGATGTCTCTGCTGCCACTTAGCAGCTCCACTGGAGCATTTGGGGGGTTAGGTGCCTTGCTCAAGGGCACTTCAGTGGTGATAATTAGAGAAGGGCAGGTGCTGCTCATTCACCTCTCCAACCCTGATTTCTCCTTCCAGCTCAGGGATTGAACCGGCAACCCTTCAGTTATGAGCTCACTTCTCTACCTTTAGGCCTCCACTGCCCAATATTAAATGATACATCAGGTATTTATTTAACTCAACAGGATTTAAACTGGAACATTTTTTTTTTTTTTTTTANTTTTTTTTTTTTTTTTAGATACAATATAATAGGCATTTTGGTCAATAACTGATCATGTTGATGATGCAGACCAGGGGTGTCAAACTCAATCACAGAGAGGGCCAAAATTAAAAATTGGGTCCAAGTCGAGGCCAAACAGGCTCAGCCTTTATTGGAAACAGACTTATATTGGCCTCGTTTTCATCAGAGGTTATGACAAATTATTCATACACTAATATGAACCTCACTTTAACTGCTGCTCCCAAGACAAACCAGAGGTATGAAAAAACAGACAAATGAGAGATCAAATTCAAAATAAATAACATTTTTTTTTNCAAACCAGAGGTATGAAAAAACAGACAAATGAGAGATCAAATTCAAAATAAATAACATTTTTTTTTATATCTTCCACTCTAACAGCAGTGTTTCTGACTCATTTCCTATGAAAACGTTTTATCACAGGAAATAGCCAGAAAACTGACTTTTCTTAAGGGAAATCTAAAATCACTCTTTGTTTTTCATTAACAACTTCAACCAGCAGTATTTTAAGTGTGATCGTGCCTTTTATGTTATATTCTTTAATTACGGCCACATCAGCTCTGCTAACAAGGCTAACAGGTTTATCTCTAATGGCAGCAAACAGCTTCTCTAACTCCACCTGTGCTGAAAGCCTGATTTCAGATCCACCTTTCCTTTGGCCGTTTCTTCCGTGGACTAGCTTAAAGTTCATTAAAAATGACTGGATGGGCACGAAGGGGAGGGGAGGCGGTGCTGCAGGGGTTGACTGATGCACTGGCTGTTGCAGTGCATTCTGGGATTTGTAGTATCCATAATGTGTGCACTAAATACCGGCGGGCCAGTTATTATAGAAATTAGATATTATCTTGTGGACCACATATAACTGTACCGTGGGCCAGATGTGGCCCACGGGCCTTGAGTTTGACATATATGATGTAGAGTCTCAGAAAATCACATATCAAATGTGACACAAATGGCGTTATAGGGTTAAAATTACCTCTGAGATCCCTACATTTTTGAGATAATCAGACCAAAGAAGGGCAGGTAGGTATGTGGAGAAGCGTAGTGAGTCATGATGGAGCTGCAGGTACCTGGTGTGGTCGTTTTGGTTGAAGCCGCTCTGTTGACGGGTGCACTCTGGCCTGGCGATTTCTGTGCCTGCAGTGACACCACATGAACGGACTCAGATGCTATGAACAGAAAGGGATACCAGGCACGGCCAGGGTTTACACTATTGAAACTAAAGATAGCACATTAGCTCCATTTAAAGGACAATACCGGCTATTTTGCATGTTTGAGCCCAATATATACAACCCGCATACATGTTACGTTACTACAGAAGAGGATTAGGGCCACTTGAGAAAAAAAAAAAAAAAAANAAAAAAAAAAAAAAAAAGAAGACTTCTGAGATTAAAGTCAGAATTCTGAGAAAAAAGTCAAAATTCTGGGATTAAAGTCAGATTCTGAGAAAAAAAAAGTCAGAATTCTGATTTTAATCTCAGAATTCTGACTTTAATCTCAGAACTCTTCTTTTTTTTTCAAGTGGCCCTAATCCTCTTCCATACNAGAATTCTGACTTTAATCTCAGAACTCTTCTTTTTTTTTCAAGTGGCCCTAATCCTCTTCCATACATTACTGACAACCATTTCCCAAAATACTTTCCCAAAATATACCACTTTAGCAGTAAATTTTTTGAATGTTTTTCCTACCTTCCAGGCTGACATTGGTTTTAATTCATTCCAGTATGTTATTAAAACCAACTTGTAGAGATGTGAAACACACTTAAGATAATCCATGACAGCAAACAAGATGTCTATTAGGTTTATTTGTTGAAGTAACTTTATTTAACCGACCAACACAGAGCTGCATGGTAGAGATGTATGCCTCTGCCAGGGAATATAGTCCCAGAAGAAGATGGCTTTTACCAAGAAATTAAAACAATTGTGCTGTCTACAATCGTGCATAAGTGACAGTCGTCAAAACATTGAATTTTAAGGTGTGTGTAGCACCTGAACATCTGATTTTGAAAGATTAGAGATTTTGGCAAAATAACAGAAAAACTAAAATCTGGTTTTATGTTTTAGAAATATTTGTCAGTAATGTGTGCATGCAGGTAGAACTTGTTGGGCTTAAACATGCCAAATCACCAGTATGGTCCTTTAATAATCATATTTTGCTAAAACCTAAAGCTTTGCCTTTTCAATCTGGTAACTGGGTGCGTAAGATGTGATCCTCTTACTTAGTTTGGCTGTGTTTCGGTTCCTCTGGTCAGACTGAGGCTTGGCGTGGTGGTAGCGTCTCCGGTCCAGCAGAGAACTTCCTTTCAAAGCTCTCTCAGGCTGCCTGGGGCCCAAGGAGGACTGGGGGGGCCTCCGGTGTGTCTTGGTAATAGACACTCCTGCAGGGTGAGCTGTTCTGTTCACCCTGGTGGCCCGCTGTGCTGACGACTCATTTTTGGCTGCGGGTCGTGGAGGCGGGGCCAAGCCT
>VXCM01008133.1:0-22248 GCA_014773175.1 Lucifuga dentata
CAGATGATTCGCTGTGGTGACCCCTGAAGGGAAAGCCGAAAGGAAAAGAAGAAAGAAGAAGTTTAAAAAAAAATGAATGGCTTTTTGCAGGCCTGCATAAGAAAGAATATTTGTAGACTGACCAAGATGGGAAATAAATGAGAGCTCTTTTCCTTTAAAAAGGAGCACATCAGGGAAAGTAGAGGAGATGGAGGAGAACAAGTGATTCATGGAAGCAGAAAAAAGGAGGAGGATGAGGAGGAGGAGGAGGAGGAGGAGGAGGGAGAGTTCAGCCTGTAATGAAATAAGGGAGTGTTGCAGAGTAATACCAGCAATTCATCTAATACTGACCCAAAACACAAACAAAGTGATCTCTCCCTCAGGTGAAGCAACAATAGAAGAGGGGAAGTTACACTGTGTGATGCAGAACTCCGCCAACAACGGCAGGAAACCATTAGAATGACACGTGAGTGATGGGATGTGTCGTTTGTCTCAATAAAATGTCCTTCCATCAGATGAATATTCAATCGCTGCTGGTACAGCAGACTCAGAGGCGTAATGGAGGGAGAGAGAGCCATCCGTCCATCCACCCTTCCATCCATCCATCCATCCATAGTGTCAGATTTATAATTTAGGGAGACTAAAGTAGTTAGTCTCCACTGATTGGAAAAAAAAATCTCTGGATCGTCGAGGCCTTGGCACTGTCAAATATATATTTATATCTACTGACATGGCAGACTAATATGTAGCAGAGAGAAAGAGACCGCAACTATTTAATCTGCATTGTCCACTTTACCATTTTGCTGAAATAACAAAGTGTCCACAGAGTCCATGATGGAGACTCTGAATACCGATGAGCTCCATCCATCACCTCCACAAGCAGCAGAGAACAGAAGGTCCAGCAGTCCAGAGCTCTACAGGAAGCAGACACTCACAGTCCAGCGTTTCTCAGTATGAGTCCAAATGACTTATTTAGCCATTCAGAGCATGCAGCAGTAAGCAGGATGATGAGGCTACGGCGGCACTTGTTTTTGCTCTGGAGAACTAACAATCATCCTCAAGCGGAAAATGTGAATGTTCATTTCACTAATCCGCAAAAACGGTCCTTTGACCCCAGCTCCTCCCTGGATGTTCTGAAGAAATAACACAATACAACGCAATGGGCTCTCTTAAAGGGCCATACCACCCATTTTGCATGTTTGAGCCTAATATATTCAATTTTCATATAAGGTTACTGACAATCATTTCCCAAAGGATAAAACTGTATTTCAGCTTTCCTAATATTTTGCAAAATCTCTTAATCTTTCAAAATCAAATATTCAAGTGATACACCCACCTTAAAATCAATGTTTCACCTGCTAATAGTTACGCAGCCTTAAATGCAGGTCTTCTTTTGGGACTATATTCCCCGGTGGAGACATGCATTCACTCCGTGCTTTTTATTGTGTTTAAACGCTAAAATTTTGTCACTTCTAAAAAAAACCTGAATATATGTATTATTCACAATGATGGATTACCTATCCCAATAACGTTTCAAGTACCAACAAGTTGATTTTAATAGAGTACCAGAGTGAGTTGAAACCAATGACAGTCTGGAAGGTAGGAAAAACAATAATAATTCACCGTTCCAGTAGTATGCTTTGGGAAATGATTGTAAGTAACCTTACGTGTATGAAATTTGAATATATTAGGCTCAAACATGCAAAATGGACGGTATGGTCCTTTAACGAGTTGATTTCAAGTTGTGTTAAAGGTACACCGCAGAATTCTAAAGAAAAATATCATCACACCATTAAAAGTCAGAGGACTTCTGAACTCTTTGATAAATCATTTAACTAACCGAAGATGTCAACTTTCCAACTGTGATTTTAATATTATGAGGGTTGATTGATAAGTTCTGAGCCTGACAGAAAAGCATAGAGGGTTAGATGATTCTATGCTGGGCTCAGAACTTATCAATCAACGCTGGTATTGTTATGTAGGAGCATCTGATTTTGTAATTTATTCTGGTCCACTTACATAAATAATTGATGCACAAACAAAAGTAATAAACTCATTAAAAAAATGGATCAACATGCATAAGCTTCAGAATATACATTATCTAAATATAACAGTCATACTTTTTGTTTTGTATTTTCTATCTGTATTATATTTATTTTCCCACCATGATAGCTGAACAAAGTGTTGAAAATCTGCTGAATTATTCAACAGGAGTCGGTCTCTGTCATGAAGCTGCCTGTGGGCCAACTTGTTAATTGATTAATTGAAATGCAGAGCGTGTGCTGTGCTAACTGATACCCTGAAGGTAAGGACATGGCAGGAGCTCTCCTCTCCTGGTTTAATTAGCATCACTTTGACACATAATTAATAGCACAGGATGAGAGAATCTGATTGGGCTTCAGACCAACATATGGCAGCTCCATGTAGAGCAACAATACAAACAGCAAAACGCCTCATCAAATCAATTAATTAGGGAATGTGTGAACTGACACTAGTTGCATGATTTGATGTATTTCATTAAGAAGGTGCTTTTTCTGCCGTGCATAGAGAAACACAGGTATTCATTTTCCTCTATGAGAGCCAAACGCCTCACAGTAAAATATAATCCTTTGGTGTCAAAAGTCCTCCCAGCATTAGATGTTTCACAAATGCACCTTAATGCATGTGTGCAACCCACACAATCAGCTTCCTAGTGCACACGTTCCACATAAACCATCCGCCACGCTGCCTCCAAAAACCACACAACAATCACCCGTCTCATTTAGGCTCGTCACACCGAGCAGCCACGTGGGAGGCTGCTGTGTGGGAGACAAGCATCAACTGAGTAAAGTGATCAAAACATGCCACATCACAGCAGCGTTTAAAACCTCTTCATCCTCATAACGCCAGGGACACGCAGCTATGGGTTCAGTTCAAACATATTCCAGAAGCAGCCAATTACAATGTGACAGATATGTCCATTTGGAGGGAAAGCTGCAGGCGAAGTCACTTCTGCTAATGTTTCTAAGGGGAGATGTGTATAATAAAATATCTAATAATTCACGAGTCAGTAAATGATTTCCAATACACTTTCCTCTTAATTGAAAACTGCAGCACAAAATTTCCATTAAAAAAAATATTTGTTTCTGTCACTGGAACAAAACACACAGAACAAGCAGCTCTGCAAAATAAATGTATTTTTTTAAAAAAAGACATTAAATTGAATAGGATAGTGGGGACTCTAAAACTAAGAAAACCAGCATTGCATCAGTATCAGGGAATTATTTGCAAATATACTGATGCAATTCCATGCCACAACAACATGCTGCATTTTTTTTCACTACAGATCATTTGTGTAAGTATATTTTTTCTTTAAAGGGAGAATGCACCTATTTCACATAACATCAAATTCGGTCTAATGCTGTGTTCAACAAACCTCGGAATTCAGATTTTTCCGACTTCTTACTTGGAAAAATGCGTTGGAACGGCACTTGAAGTCGGAGCTCCGGCTGGGAAACTCGGACAAAATGATCTACCTGACTTACCGAGTATGTCGTCACTCAACATGGCAGCGCCGTGGAAGCGAGCTTTGTGAATGGAAATGATCAGCTAAAAGGCGAATAAAGTATTTTTTCTTGCGTGAAACTGAAAGAAAAAGGTCAGAATATATCACCATGGTAACTATCTGTTTTGTATAATAACTGTTTGCCGTTGTAAATAATTTAATAATATTACCTCTCTGCACAAAGTTTAATGCCCATTGTGATTAGTATCATTGTAAAACAACACAACTAAACAGTCCTGTAGTCTA
Organism: Lucifuga dentata; assembly: GCA_014773175.1. Classification (NCBI taxonomy): domain Eukaryota; kingdom Metazoa; phylum Chordata; class Actinopteri; order Ophidiiformes; family Bythitidae; genus Lucifuga; species Lucifuga dentata. The sequence continues at coordinate 3,770 of VXCM01008133.1, forward strand.
ACTTTACTTTAGTTAGCATTTTTTATGAAGTTTAATTAATTTTACAGTATTTATTGGTGTTCAGCTATGCTTTTTTTTTTTTTTTTTTTNTTGAAGTTGGAAGTTGGAGCTTCCAACTGGGAAAAATTCAACTTCCGAGGTCTGTGAACGCAGCATATTAATCTCAGGAAGCCTTACACAGCACGTGAAAATATCAGTAAAAAGTCATCTTCAGATGCAACATGAAGTAACCTTTGTAATATCATTGAGTCTGAAATATAGAAGTCTGGTTAAGATTAGAATTGGGTGAGGTAAAACGAAGCTTGTGGATTTATTTGTGGCTAAATAGGAAAACATTGGCTAAAAACACATTACCCACCATAGAAATCTATTTTGCATGAATCAAGAAATAAACCACCTCAGGAGGGACATTAGATTTTAGTTGTTCCTCTTTCATATAATCTTTTATGGTGGTAAAAACAATAAGCACAAATCTGCATCGCGTCAGTTTCTTGAACCCTCAACAGACCAGGTTAGAGAAAGTTCTGGTCTGATTTGATCGTTTCCATCCCTGGATGACTGAACAGATTCTATTGGCTCCACAGCACAGCAACATGTTTCTTGTAATCTGATCTCACATACGAAACAACAAATATCATCATTCAGATCACTCAGACCTTCCTGAGATCCACACACTCAATCTGCCTGTTGGCAAAACTGAATTGCTTCTTTGTTTTTGTGGGGTTTTTTTTGTTTTTTTTTTTTGGAAGACTTGTATGCAAAAATCATGTTTCAAATTCAGAACACAGCAGACGACCACTTTACACATTTAATAATAGCCTGATTAAAACACCTGAACACCTCTTTATTCACGTACCTAATGCTGCTGCTGCTGCAATAAAGCTACATCTAGAAGCTCCAAAGAAAAGGGCATTCTCTCTCTCTCTCTCTCTCTCTCTCTCTCTCTCTGCAGCATCTACTGTGTAGTACTTTCCAANTCTCTCTCTCTCTCTCTCTCTCTCTCTCTCTCTCTGCAGCATCTACTGTGTAGTACTTTCCAACCCTCCTCCCTTAGGAGGCGTTACATGATAAGTGCCCTTCAAAAAGCTCTCCGCTGATCATTTGTTGTCGCTCTGCCTCTGAGACGCTCGGTGCTCAGCTTTCCTTAAGCATACAAACATAAAGACTTTTCATTCCTAAAGTGGAGAGTTTTCTCTCCTTTCTAAAAGTCGCTGAGACTAGTGTCAACGCAGAACTTTTACCTTGAGCTAAACTTTCATAGGACAGAGTAATTGAGGGCAGCTGGTGGAAATCTGACACAATGCTAATGAAAATCCTGAATTTACCTTAAAATATGGAGGAGACCCTTTCAGCTTGCAGGAATAAAAGACCTTCAGCCCACATAACACATACAACCGATAAGCTGTGCTCTTCACACCAAAGAGACAATCCATCCTCACCTCAGCGTAAAGCAGTGCTGATAGTAATTATGGCGTCAAAGGATTGCAGGATGTATTGCTGTATTGCAGTAATATTACATACATTTGTTCCCAGCTTGCCTCAAATTTAATCTTTGGCTGGGGTTTACAGTGTTTTATCTCTGTGTGCTAATGTACTTCACAGTAATTAGATTTTTTTTTTTTTATTGCATTGTTTGGTGCACTGGGAGAGAACTTATCTTCCTGATGTGATATGACCGGTCCAGATNTTTTATTGCATTGTTTGGTGCACTGGGAGAGAACTTATCTTCCTGATGTGATATGACCGGTCCAGATATGACCGGTCCAGATCTGAGACCCTTCGGGAACTACAGCTCACTCCCATCCACCCCGGGATGGATGGAGGTGCCCAGGTTGGGACCACCACCACCACCATCATCCGGGATCTGTTCACCAGCCAAGTCTGTAGACCCACTCTTAGGCCGGATTCACATGCTAAGCGTTGAGTGTTGCGCTGACCTGGGTGTTCCATTACTGTGTATTGGGAGCCAAGCAGTGACTCCCAACTTCGCGTCACGCCACCTTGAGCGCCGTTTTGATGCGGCGCTCAAAGTTCATTTAAATGAACTTTGACCTTTCTGATGCTGACCTTTCCAACGTGCAGCCAATCAGAGCGCTAACCAGAAGCACCACAACAATGGAGGAGAAGCTTATAATCTGTAGAGTATACAACACAACTTTAAAATCGTACCATGATCTAGTAAAAAAAAACCCAAAAAGGCGCTTGTTTGGCAAAATGTCAGCAGTCAGACAGGGACATCAGGTTTGGAAATTGTTAATATAGCATCTGAAATATGAGGTTTCATGCACCCACATTCACCATTTTTTCGCTTTTCTTCTCGTAATAAGAAGAGCATTTTTGTTTTTTGCGATGTCTATGTCACTACCCGAGTCATGCTACTCGAGTACCTGAAATCCGATTTTAACCACGAATGTGCAAAGATCATATCTAGGCTACATCCTGTCTTTACAGTCCATNGAAATCCGATTTTAACCACGAATGTGCAAAGATCATATCTAGGCTACATCCTGTCTTTACAGTCCATGGTAACCGTTAAATTGTCATTAGCAGCGAGTGCTTCCTGTCAGCTCCAGGTTGAGCAGCGCTGCTCAGACTCCGCTCATGTGCAGCAGAACGCTGAACGCCCAGGTCAGCGGCAACGCTAACGCTTAGCATGTGAATCCAGCCTTAGCAATTGTCTGCCAGCCATTGCTTCAGAGTTCCAGGCCTTTGACCAGTCACCTGATCTATGATCTGATTGTCTATACGAGCCAGTTCAGCATTCATTGCTGTACTATTATTCAAGTGCCTGTGTTGGATGATTTGATATTTGCCTGTATTTTGACCAGAGTAATCTGCCTGGGCACTTTTTAGATTTGTTTGCCTTTTCTGCTGATCACTTTGGCACTAACCATAAACCTGCCTTTTGATGACTGTTTTGGAATTACCATCACGAAATCTGAGTTCGCCTTTTGTTAAATTAAAGTTTTCTGGGTTTTTTTCACTTTTGAGACCTGGTTGTCTGTGTTTAGTCAGCTTGCTTTAAAATGCAAACTGTGTCTGGATGAAGAAAAATGCATGTTGATGCATGTTGTAATATAGGTGATAATCTGCAACCTGATTGGCCAGTCCAGTGTGATGGACTGGTTGATCGACTGTGATTGGATCTCAGTTACAGCTTGCGAGGTGTGCATACAATCTGGGACAACTGGGACACTGAAAAATCCCGTCTCGTCAAAGGTTTTTCCTTCAATTGTGCCACTGTTTTTGGACACACGTTAATATTTATACCGGTGCAGTCTTACAAAAACTCTTGGAGCTCTGCAAAACTCAGAGCTGAACAGGAACATGCTCACACATGTATGCACACACACATTCTTTCTTAAAAGCCAGTGGGGGATGAAATTGTGGAGGCAGTAGAGAATACCACCACAGGAAAGCAGAGAGGGGAAACTACAAGCCTGAGCAAAACTCTTCATCCCTTCTTTCACTTCTGTCATACTGCTCATTCCTCCCTTCACTCTCTCCTAGCTCCTTTTTCTGTCCTCACTAGTCTCTCCTTTACTCTTTTACTCTTTAAATTCCTGCTCTCCTTCCTGTCATCCTTATCTTCCTCCATTTCTTCCTCCACCTTCTTCTCTACGTTGAGAAACTAAATAATCTCAAAGGTGTGTCGATGCATTCCAAAACCCGAAGGTGGCACGTACGCACATACAGAGAAGTCTGTGAGGGATCAAATGGGAAAGGGAGAAGAAAACGTCATTGCAGAGAAACAGCAGGAAAACTATAGACTCTGTTCCCTAAAGTTGATCCTCTCATACTTATCTCATTCATTTCTCCTCATCCTCATCACTATCCTCCCCTTTCTTTCACCTCCATCCATCCTCTTCCTCCTCTATTTCATCTCAGTGTGTTTAGCTCTGAATTAGCTCTGTCTTGTTGAGTTGAAACTCAGCTGTAGCTTTCAGTCTTTAATGGCCACTGACTCAGCTCCGCCCTGCTCTCTAATACAAACTGACCGGCCCTGTTTCTTCATATCAGCAGTCGCTGCAGAATATTAGAGAAGCAGTCTGCAGAACCGCAGTCACGCAGTCCCAACTTCATCAAAAATACACAGCACAGATATTAAACTGATCAGCATCTGCTTTAGCATGCAGCAGAACCTGGACGGCAGCGTATGAGGTGATGCACTGATCCTAAAAACATGTACTATGTTCAGCAAAGTTTTTGACAATAATGCACAGTTCATACATGAAATTCAATTCAAAATTCAATTAAAAAAATACTTTATTAGTCCCTCAAGGGGCAATTAAAAGCATGTAGGTTGGCAAACAACAACATGAATTGACAGACTTCATACGAACACCAAATATGGTAGAAGACAAAAACCTGCAAGTGGACAGTGCGGGCAATAGGATTTAAAAGCTTAATAAATACAGATACAAAAGTTAAAATGCTAATATAAAATATATATACATATATATATACACACACAACAGTGATAGGGATTGCTTAATCATATGATTCCAATGAGCTCATACGCTGCCCGTATTTTCTCATTTTTCCTCATTACACCTGTTTGAAAATGGTTTGAGCTGAACAGCTTCATCAATTCTGCTTCTTTCTATCAGAAACTGTATTTGGACAAGTATAAACGGTATTCACACCGGCTCGCAGAATGCATTTCTAAACAACTGGCGAATAAATGTTGGTTAAATCACCAATCAGTGGATAAAAATGAGAAGCAGATATAACATGGAAAACAGCCCATACCTTAATTCATTGCCTACTCGTGTTATGTAATGTCAATAAGTGATTATCCCTTCTGTTTTTGGAAATGACACAGAAATGTAACCATGACAACTAGAGAGGATAGACCTCATTCATATATTGTCAGGTATTTCAGTCTGTTCTGCCAGAGGACTGTGACCTCAGGAGACAAGAGCAGAAAGTCATATCTGAGGTGGCATTATTTCTGTTCGTCCAATGTCCTGAAATGTAGGAAGTGGTTTTGAGCAAATACAGCAATCCGACGGGTCCCAGTATCAGATGGATGAACTCAGTCCTCTGTTAGGCTGGATTCACATGCTAAGCGTTAGCGTTGCCGCTGACCTGGGCTTTCAGCGTTCTGCTGACATGAGTGGAGTCTGAGCAGGCTGCTCAACCTTGCACTGACAGGAAGTGCTCGTTGCTAATGACAATTTAACAGTTACCATGGACTGTAAAGACAGGATGTAGCCTAGACGCGATCGTTGCACATTCATAGTTAAAATCGGATTTTGGTTTTGACTCGGGTAGCTACATGGACCTCGCAAAAAATAAAAATGCTCTTCTTATTAGGAGAAGAAAAGTGAAAAAACAGCAANTTTTTTTTTTTTTTTTTTTTTTTTAACCAGATCATGATACAATTTTAAAGTTATGTTGTATACTCCACAGATTATAAACTCCTGCTCCATTGTTGTGGCGCTTCTGGTTATGTGACGTACAGCAGCACTCTGATTGGTTGCGCTTGGAAAGGTCAGCATCGGAAAGGTCAAAGTTCATTTCAATGAACTTTGAATGCTGCGCCAAAACGGAGAATCTGAGCATCAAAACAGTGCTCAAGGTGGCGTGACGCAACATTCGGAGTCACCGCTCAGCTCCCAATACACAATAATGGAACTCCCAGGTCAGCGCAACGCTAATGCTTAGCATGTGAATCTGGCCTTAATGTCTCACTTCGCTACTTGTTCCTCAGTTAATAAATCTAAATTCATGACTGGTGGTTCTTCCCTTGATCTGTAACCTTGACTTCATCGGATCCCATTCACGGCATCACTTCTCCTGCGCACATTTCCATAAATGACGCTAAAGAAGAAATATGACAGGGATTTATCCTCAGCTGCTTTCCTTTTTCCTGACGCTGCCCTCTCATGAATCACAAAGGATTGAGAGTTTTGCAGAGAGTTTTGCCACACATTCACATTCAACGGTTTATATTCAAAGGTTTATGTTCATCTCAGGGCAAACAATCAGCTCACCGAAACGCAATAAATCCCCAGGAGACGGGGCTGTGCTACGACTAAAATAAGAAGCTGAACTGCAACTCACACCATCTCCATCCTCAGCATTTTCTTCAGCAAATTAATCCTGGAAGAGAAGAGGGACACTTTTAGATTAAATCAAGCAGTCTAATATTCCTCTGGAGTTTGAATGATAAACTCTTCGAAAAGGCACCCATCAGGCTTGGTTGGCTGAGTAATCACATCTCTAAATTTGCCATTTAGCCTGCAGCGTCTCTGTAATTTATCTCACATTGAATCACTCCACAGCCTGCAGCATTTGAATAATAAAACCTTCCCATCGCCATCAACAATCTTAATAATCAAGCCATGCAGATCTTTTGTAGCGTAATCACAGGACGAGTAGAGAGCAGGAAGGAAAAAATATAGAACCTGTTGAATTTGAAAACATTAATGTGTTTCTGCAACTTCCCCAACTGCATGTCATCTGATTCCTGTATTCAAATCCTTTTCTTAAGTAAAAGTCCTGCGTTAAAAATCTATGAAAGTAAAAGTAAATAAGAGTATGACTAAAACTTATTCAACTATCTACAGTAAAAGTACTAATTGTGAAGAATGATCCCTATCTGTTATTTTTATTCATATGTTAAGATGTATCAGCTACGTCTCAATGCATAATGAGTTGGAGATACGAGTTCACCCTGCTAAGTGAAATTTAGGGTAATTTTCAAGCTTTAGGGTTAGCTGACGGATGTTCTTCTATGCTATAGTAAATTATTTCAACTTTTTTTTTTACCTCCTACAACTCTTGAGATGTTTTTTAAAAAAGGCATTGAGTCATTGAGCTAAAACAAAGCCAAAAACTACAGTATGTGTGTTAATATACTGTCTTCTATATGTTCCTCCATCTGACTTTACAGCAGATTTTCAAGATTATACAACTGCTGGATGTTTTTCTTCCTTTCAGCAAGGAAGAAGTAAAGGCACCTTTACATTTAAAACTTCTCTTCCTGAGCTCCAAATTGAGAACTTGTGACTCTGGTGTAGCAGTGGGTCACCAGCATCTCAGTACCCAGGGAGGAAAATGCAAATGAACATACACAAAATACACACATGCACACATATACACACAGCAGGAGTGTAGTGGAATTATCTGTCATTAGGCTTGGATGGAAGTCATTTACTGTTCTTCAGATTATCCGTCATTATGCTATGATTATGGCAAATACTCCACCAGCTCGAAATCATCTCAGAGGGGGATAAAATAAGTCCTCACCGACTTATGAGAGACAGAGAGAGAGAGAGAGCGCACCTGAAGACGATGATAGGGAAAATGGGTGCAACCTTCTTTCCTTCATGTGTCGATGATCAGTCACATGATTAATGACTTACGAGACTAAAACCATTTCATTCCAGATACTGCAGAGCCTGATAGAGGGTGGAGCCTTACAAGAAAGAAAGACAGGCTGTTTGTCATTAAAACAGGAAGGCAGGTTGTGGACTGACTGCAAATCAACCCTGTTTTACTCTCAACTTTGTCCATCTCTGCTTATCTCCACTAAGACTGCACCATGGAAGCAAATTCTGAGGATTTTTATGCATTGCAGAGACGATGAATTTTTATTTGGTCCTTGTAGAAAGTCGTATGTGAGGTAACTTTAGTAAAAGGGGGGTGGGGGTAGGAGGTAGACTCTGCAACAGTCATTGCCCTGAGTGGTTTCAGGTGTGTTTCAACCTGTGGAAATCAGTGCATTTGGATTGGCTCCTGAGTGTGGAAGCCCAAGCAGGTGATAGGCTCACTGATGACTGCTGATTATAAGAGAACTTCAGTAACTTCTGGACTTCTTTTGGCTTCAAATTCCAACATAGCTCCATCATAACTTGTGTCTCCTAGTCTGATAGTCTTCCATGTTGGGAAAGTGGTAGTGGGCTGCCATTTCTCGTCCCCATTTTCTGCTGTTTTTGGTTAGTTAGGAAACTAAGGCCCAGATTCATAAACCATAGCGCATGTTTTACCGCATCGCTATGCGCAAATATCATGGCGCAACCACGTTTGCTCATTCATAAACGCCTGTTAGCGACATATTTTATTGTTTGTCTTGAAAGAGGCATTACTGAGATATTTCCTTATTTGTGTGTTGTGGTAGCTATTCATAAAACAAACCCACATGCAAAAAATAAGACCTGCTTCAGTCCGGTGGTAAATTTCAGCGGTATGAAATCTAGGCGACATTTAAAACTTTATTTGCCTCACGTGTTAGTGATCAATAACTTTGATAAAGTCACTCAATTGATCAGTCAGTTTTTAAATGGTGAGTTTTGATCCGATCTGAGACACGTTCAGGTGTTCCATTAATATCACCTCCCCTGCTGCCACGTCTGAGTTCCTCACCAACCCCCCACCCCAGTGCAGCGCGACTGCACTAAAGGGGCTAAAATACACGTTTAACTGTTATTTTAGTGTCAGTCTTTTAAAAAAGAGGATCTCTAAAGCAGAATGTATGTTTCTTTTGCCGATTTGTGGCTTTAAAACCAGATAAATCAGGATAAATGGTGGCTGTTAAATATGCAGCAGCTCATTAACATGCTGATCTTCACTGGCTTTTACCTGACACCTCAATCACACTGCCTGTATGTTACGTTACGTTGATTACAGGAGGAGTTTTATGAATGAGCCTCAATCATCACAGTGCACATTAAGGCAGCGTTACTCTCCTTATCGCTGCTTTTTATGAATCTGGGCCTCAATGTTTTGTAATGTGGTTTCTTTATTTCTGGTTATCTTAGTTTTGTTGATTGAGCCATATTACCTTCAAAACATGTGATCCACAGGTGTGTGCTAATAATGAAACTACCCATTTACTGTATGTAGCACACCAGACAGCCTGTTTCCTGTTTCCCAATGAAACTACAGCTCATAATGTTACCATATATTTAGGTGACACTGATTGATCGACTCCAGGAAATAATTTTTCCCCAAAACATGACACGTAGGGTTTTTGGACTGAAGCTATCATCACTAATAACTCAATAAATCACCTTTCTTACCGCAGCAGTAATGAAGGACTGAAACTACACACACCATGCAATTGCTGAACTGCTGGACATCAGGAAACACAAATATCAAACCTCTCAGGAAATATTTTAGCTCCTTTATTTCAGTCTGATAAATAGCTTCAGCCAGACCTTGGCCTGGCACTGGCAGAAAACAAAATGTGGCGTTGACGATTATGAAGTGAATGATGTAGTATACGTAGTTTCTCTGAGGAATAAGGCTGAAGGTTGGCTTATTGGTGTGAGACAGCTCCAGATTCTAGATTTATCTTTTATAGCTTTTAGTTAGCAGATATTCCTCTGGGTTTAAAACCGTTTCCATCAAGGCAATACAGTGTTTGTAATTTGGGAGTTTGCAGCCTCTGATGTGAATTCTTCTGTATCCAGCAACTGTTATCTGCCAATATAAATGAGATACAGTGTTGTATATCCTTTTATCTCTCCATCACTATTTTTCATCATCTGTCCTTACTGCCTCTCAGATTTGATCCCTCAAAATGAATTAACTTGTGAAATTTTGTAACATCTCTTTTTGTAGGTATCACACTTTCTATCCATTTATTGTATCTTAACCTGCCTTTATTGATCAATCCTGAAATCCTATGTTCCAGTTTACAATTGGACCGAAGATACAGAAGGCTCAACATGTGTTCTAGCATCCCAGAACCACCAGAGTCATTCCTATGTTCCCAGGGTTCTATGTTCTCCATCTGTATAGCACAATAGAGCACATAATGGGTAAAGGTTATGGTTAGGGTTAGGATTAGAGTTAGGGTTAGTCTGTTAACACACACTTAATATGTGTTAACATAATATTGAACTGGGAAACACAGGATCCTGGGAACATGGATACACTCCCGTACCACCTTCTCTTTGATGCTTCTACACACCCAACCCTGACGTTTTAGTATCTGTAAACTGTGCTAGCTGGTTAGCAATCATGTGACCCAAAATCAACATAATACAATGTAAAAATGTGCACACAAATGATCACACAAATACATAAAAAAAAAAAAAAANAAAAAAAAAAAAAACACAAACATGCTGTAGCCATGAAACCTGCTACCTGAAGCTAGTTTGTTACAAGCTAGCCTGGCTACTAAAAAGAACAGATTGCACATTGAAACAGAGTGAAACATACAATACAAAACAAGAAATGTATATACAAACAAGCTGTAGCTAAGAAAGCTGCTATCTGAAACTAGCCTTATTAGCATCCCTGCTCCCCTTAAGATAGCTTGTTACCTGAAGTTAGCTTGTAAGCTAACTTGGCTACCAAATTGAACAAAACGCACTTTGAAACAGAGTGAAACCAATAAAGTAAGCCAATTGTCTTCTCTAACTACCTCCACCTCTATGATACACTTATGCTGTGTTCAACAGACCTCGTAAATCAGATTTTTCCCAGTCGGAAGTTTCAACTTCCGACCTCAAACCGTAGTGTAAACAAAAAAGCATGGCGGAACAAACTTAGTAATAAATACTAACTAAAGTAAAGTTACAGTACAGGACTGTTAGGCTGTGTTGTTTTACAATGTGTTAAACTTTGTGCAGAGAAGTAATATTCTGAAATTATTTATACTTATGTATCAATGGCATACAGTTATTATAGATAGTTAACTTGGCGATATATTTAGACCTTTTTCTTTCAATTTCACACAAGCAAAAATACTTTATTTGCCTTTTAGCTGATCCTTTCCATTCACAAAGCTCACTTTGATGGGCGCTGCCATGTTGAGTGACGTCATACTCGTGAAGTCGGGGTAGATCATTTTGATCTGAGTTTCCCAGTCAGGGCTCTGACTTCAAGTGCTGTTCTAATGCATTTCTCCAAGTAGGAAGTAGGACGAATCCAAGTTCCGAGGTCTGTCGAATGCAGCATTATTGACTGGTTCTTTGCCTCAAATGCTCACCTGACTTGTCCTCTGACTCACAGCCATCACCCTCACTGCAGCCTCAGTAAAATGCTTGATTTTTCATTAAGTAATTTCTCTTACCTTATTCTCATAATCTTTTCCAAACAACTCAGCTTCTCTGTATCATCTTCCATCATCCTTAATATACACAGAGGACTTTTAATATACGGTACATCCTACTGCTTTAAGAGGCATTTTGGGGCTCTGAACACTTTATAATTTACAATCTCAGCATGATGAAGCAGTTGTAGTTTACAAATGGATGAAGGGTCACTGGCTGTTTCACTCCAGGCAGAAACAGCTTTATCTTTTAGCTCATTGTTTTGGCTTACTGCCCAAGAATACTACAGATTTGCCTCTGTTTTGGAGAATTATGATTATTGAGATGATTTTTTTCAAGGGAAGATTGTGAGCACTTGCATCCTGTCATCTGAAATCTTTCTAACACAAACACAATCCTCTACTGTTGGCTTCAGAACAGATCCAAAAAAATATTTGGAAGGTCAAGTGCTCACAGCAATGTAAAGGTCATTCAGTGAAAACTGAGTGTCATGTATTCTATTTCTGACTTGATCCTGGGATTGAAACTGGCAACCTTGTACACATTCAAACTATTTAACACAAGCAGTTTTGTTTGACCTACACACTCATCAAGTAACAGATACATGCAGGTTTTTCAGCCGAAACATTGCTTCTGCATCAAAATCTTTATTTTTTTTTTTACTGTTGATAAGCTTAGACTGTGTGTGGGAGTATGTCCATCCTCTTTCTCTCTGCTGTTTCTCAGAGTCAAACATCCTGAAGTGTTTGCTTTTCAGCTTCAGGTGGTCGCTGGGAAGCAGCAGGCGTCTCTGAGCAGACTGACAGAGGTCGAAGCCTCAATTTACAGAAACAAAAGTCCACCATCAGATACTGTCAAAATATTAGATCTCTTCAGTCTCTCATGTTCAACACTTTGTTGTAATTTATTTTTTTGGTCTACCTATTTTCTCTCAAGCTGATGAGGCTATTTCTATTCATTGAGGCCCTTTCAGACATGGAATCTGTTACATTTCTGGCATTGCCAATGTAATAAAATGGTGCTTTTTGCCATTCAAACACAGGTCTCCTTTAGGGCAATCCATCCAGAGAGACTGGCTCAGGGGCACTTGAACACAACACGACTGCTGGCTGATGAGGATAAAACCTGTGAGCTTTAAGTTACAGGACGATCTCAATAGTCCACCCTGCCTTCCCCTCCGCTATCTACATGGAAGCTGTTACTAAACACACAGTGACTCTTTCATGCTGGAAAGATCGGAAAACGATTAAACGCACAATGGCTTCAGAGCCCTGCAGGAAGTGTTTCACACGCTGACTTCCTAGAAAGTCATCAGTAAACCCCACTGCTTCACTCCTTTGCTTAACAAGTCACTGGAGCGCCATCTGTGTCTGCTAAAATATGTATCTGTACTTTGCCGTGACTTAGTACCATAATGAACAGTGAAACATCTCCAGGGGGTAAGAAGATGTGAAGCCGGAATGCCTCCACCTCTGCAGTCTAATCTTATTATGCTGCTGTGATTTACGGTGCGTTCATGATGAGCTTGCTGCTCAGTCAGCCTGTGAAAGATAAACACGGAGAGATGCAGAGACAGACCGAGTAGCATGACATGACATCAGCCTGTCAATTTCATCTGCCTCTGATATGATGGAGATTCCTTTCAAATCACAAACTGGAAAAGCTGAAGTAAATGTTAGCTTTCATTCTTCAGCTTGTACATTTGTTCAATATCATGTATCCCATAATTTTCTTTATTATCCCACCGTGATTGTTCAAACTGACATTACTAAAATCTACAGGGAAACACTGAGGTATCAGCATTGGTTTGCTCGTCAAAAGTCAGAATGGAAACAGGGATGAAAAGACTGACAGAAAAAGACTGACAGAATCAGAAATACTATAAAGATACACAGAAGCAGCAGGAGAGAGAAAACATACAGCGAGAGATGAAGAGATGTAGACATGAAACAGGGAGGCAGGAGGAAGAGGAGGGTAAAGAGGAAGAATTGTGAAGAAAGAGCCAGAGGCACAGCAGCAGCTCTCTGATTCAGATCCAACAGGAGGAAGGAGAGAGAGAGAGAGAGAGAAAGAGAGAGAGAGAAGGTGATGGGGACAGAGAAATGTGTTGACAGGTGAAAGAAGAAGGGAAGCTGATAGGAAATGACAAGAAATGAAGACAGAAAGGAAGGAGCAACATGAAATACAAATCTGAGCGAATGAGCAGAAGAGAAACAGCAGGAGGAAAAAGAAAAGAGAGGAAAGCTGTGGTGGGGAAATAGATGGAGAGCTTCATAGAGCTGATTGTTTGGTGAAGTAGTGGATGTTTGTCGGAGAACAGAGGAAGGAGGGATGGAGAACTTTACAGCCACCTGCTGTCATTACAGAAACGCCTCAATAAACACTCATCTCTTTCATTTTCTCTTCCTCTCATTCCTCGTTTCATCCCTTCATCTGGAGAGGAATCAATCTGCCTCTCTCGCTCGCTCTTTCAGCATCTGAAGTGCAGCAGAAACATCAAACTTGAATGACTGCAGATGCAACATGACCAAGTGTTATCATCCTTAATGAAAACACAAATGGATCTGAAGAGAGCTGAGAAAAGAGAATGCAGAAGAAAAAATATCCCCAAAAAATAATAATAGAGAAATTAAACGAAAGATTGATCAGCAGATCAATGGGAAAGATGAGAAGAAAACAATGGAGGGATGGAGAACTTTTATTGCCATCTGCTCCAGTTATTGTACATGCCATCTCATTACACACCAACATTCATCTCCATTCATCTTCATTTCTCTCCTCACTTCATCGTGCTTCTCTCCATCTGTTTGGGTTTCTCTCTCCTCCTTCTCACACAGCAAAAGGCTGACTGACAACAGCAAACACACACACACACACACACACACACACACACTCAAACCTGGAAGCTGTCCAGTACAGATGGTGCTACACTGGTGTGAAATACACACATGAATCAACAGTTATTTACTGAAGGAGGAAAAAGAGTCTCTCATTCCCAGATTTAAACCTGGGAATCAAACTAGTACCTCCTCAGCCCCCAGCTCTTCTCCAAATTCAACACAAGCTTTTCCTTCTCATTCACACACACTACACACTCCTGCTGCTCTCCGGAGTGTGTGAGCGCACTGTTAAGCATTATGGGTGGCTCAGTCTCAGGATGCTCATCATGCTGCTCTGAGCACCAAATCAGCCAAGAAACAAAGCAATAACCTGGTTTGGGATAAACCAGGCTTCAGTCATGTTTGGTTGTGTGGAACTAACATGTTTCCTTCAGGCAAAAACACAGCAGCTGAGACCTTCACTGTCACATTCAGCTCTGTGAATTACAAACCTTTTCTGCGTATTTCTAGCAGCATCGGTTATAACGCAAAAGCTTCTCCACTAACCCTCATAATCAACAAGAAGATTATTAAAAGACATCAGAACAAAGGTAATAAAGCAAGAAAAGAGCGCAAAATTAATTTATAGAAAGAGCAAAAAGACTCGATAAACGTTTAAGAGCTTAAACAACTGGAAACAAAGTGTGACGTTCACTGTTAAGAGGAAAATTGATTTTTTCCTATTTAAGAGACATTTAAATGAGCCTCATCCACTCCAAACACACTAAACCTCCGACTTTCTCCTTTCCAAACGAGCCTGATGCGTTTAGAGACGCGTAAATCCCACAAATCAAAGCAAAATCAAAGCGCTTTACTTCTTTAAAGTCTGAGAACAGTCAGATTATCTCTGAAGCATCACGTCTTTCCGGCAGGATGAGACAGAATGAGAGACAGAATGAAGCCACGTGTGAAGCGCCTCTCCGCGCAGCGCAGCCCGGACTCGCCGCGTCTCCTCCGGGAAAGTAAAAGCGCGCAGCCCGCTCACCTTCTCCGGTTGTCCGGTAAGAGCTGCAGAGAAGCAGCGAGACCCGAACGATAATCCACGCGAGTCTTTTAGTCCACAGATCCATGATGAAGCGGCAGGAGGCTGCAGAGAAGCCCGACTGCTGCTGGAGGAGAAAGAGAGAGAAACTCTCCAGCTCCGAGAGAGAGAGAGAGAGAGAGAGAGAGAGAGAGAAGAGAGAAACTCTCCAGCTCCGAGAGAGAGAGAGAGAGAGAGAGAGAGCGCTCCGGTTTCAGCGTGCCTCCCTTTCTCAAAGCCCCATTTAGACTTTCTAGTCCTGAATAAAAGCGGATTCAAAGACCCTCTGTTCTGCCAAACTGATTCCTTAGTATCCCATTATCCACTGCGGCTTCTGCCCGATTAATAAAGACTTATCGATCATCATTTACCGAACCAACAGGTCAATAAACCCCGTCACGCAGGCTGTCACAGTCTGTCTGTTGCTTTATCAGGCATCCAGCAGCTTTTTGGATTCGCACTGACATCACACACACACACACACACACACACACACACACGGGGGGGGGGGGGGGGGNGGGGGGGGGGTCAAATAGGCTACTTAACTTTTGATATTAATTACTTGATCAGATGTTTTTCAGTGAAGAAGAAAAGATGGAGAATCTTATTGTTTACCTGCAAGATTTTATCATCTTATTAAAAGTGTTTTACTTTCATCCCCCAAAATATACACGCACTAACTATAATTTGACTTCTCTGTTGTTTTTCACTTTCCCGAGGTCAAATAATACACTGTAAAATGTGACAAGCTGATCTTAATTAAAAAAAAAAAAAATNGTCAAATAATACACTGTAAAATGTGACAAGTTGATCTTAATTAAAAAAAAAAAAAATCTAGGAAACTGTTTGCCTTGAAAAGTTAAGTTCTTAGACTTAAGTTCAAGTAGACATAAAGTAAGCATAACTTAAGACTAATAGTTATATTTACTTACCTTTTTCNAAGTTCAAGTAGACATAAAGTAAGCATAACTTAAGACTAATAGTTATATTTACTTACCTTTTTCAATGCAGTTGGTTTCCTAGATTTTTTTAAAAATAAGATCAACTTGTCACATTTTACAGTGTACATGTCATTATTATCCATTTACTTCACGTCCTGCTATGTTTTGGGGTCCGAACGGGAACCAACTTTTTTGGTTCTGAACCAATTTATTTTTGGTCAAAATGCTCCAATCTAGCAAATGAGGTTCACGAACTAGAACGGAACCTGTTTGGTGTTGGTAAAAATGTCATAGCAGCTGCTGGAGGTGGCAACATCAGGCTGATGCACGTCTTTTCGAGCGTGTCAGAACCATTTTCAGTGGACATGAGGGGTAACTGAGCACATGTGAGAGAAAAAAAAGCCCTAAAGACAGAAAGGAGCAGGATGCCATGCAGAGAGGCAGCAGGGAATCTCATAATAAAAACCCACTGAGAGCACAGACAGCAGGGAAATCACATGATAAAAAACCTGCTGAAGGCAAACACAGCAGGGGAATTAGATAACACTCTCCTCAGAGACTGCAAGAAACAAGAGATCAAACACACACACACTCACACACACACTCAGCATGAGCAGTTCACACCTCAGTGGCCTGAGAAACCTGGAGGAAAAAATCTACCTGTTTAATGTTCATATCAGCAAAGTGAAATAGCTTAAACTGTACAAACCTGAAATGTACAAATACACAGAGTCGGGTATTAATAGAGAATGTGTGTTTGCAAACATATTCACACACACAGGAGAGAGAGCATTGACAAATGAAAATTCCTTTTGTGGGGTATTCACCTCTCTCTTCTTCCTCTTCACTTAGCTTTGTCCTCACAGGCTTCTCCAGAAAACATTCCAGAGGTAACATCCTTCAAAATGAACAAATGAATAACAAAAATGTCATTTTGTTGTTAACTTTTGTTCTGTTATTAATGGAAACATCATTTCAGCATCTCTGACTTTTCTTGCTGCAAAAATAGAAACAGCAAACCCGAGTGATTTCTCCTTTGTAAAGGGCAAATTATTTGTTGCTGTATCTCAAAGATTTGATTAAAAAAAAAAAAAAANTAAAAAAAAAAAAAAATCTCCTGGCAGCTGCGAAGGAAAATGTGCAAGAATGAGAGGAAAGCAATTTATTCCATTTTCAGTCAGAAATGTCTTGTTTTCCTCTTAGCTGACTGAGTTGTGTGTAAAATAGCACCCTGATAGATCTTCATCCACAAGAATCTGGAACCTTTCGATCTTGTGGTAATGAATGCGATATGTAAGTGAGTTTGTTCTTAAAGTTCTTGATTCCTTCATGAGGACAGTGTTGGTCTCACACCTACAAAACTGGACAGGAGAAAGATGCATTTTCTCCTCTTCGTCAGGAATGAGTTTTAATAAACTGACACTTGAGTTCATGAGAGGGGAATATGAGTTGGACAGGCGGATCAATGAATGCAGTCATACCTGACCAGAATACTATGATAGGCTCTTGTCCCCAGCAACCCTTCACAGGATAAGCAACTATGGTACAGAGAATCTTTAGATGATGGATGGAGAAATTGATAGATGGATGGATACTTTTGGACTACAAGCTTTGGTGGTAACTAAACAGTAAAGCTGGTAGAAGTCAGAGTGCAGGAGTGAGTAGCGCTACTTCTCCTTTTTCGCAAAAGGAGCAGTTGAGTGGCTCAAACATGCAAAGCCACCAGCATGGTCCTTTAATGAGCTGCTTACTATCAGATTTCATCTATATGTATTTCAATTTACCCATAACATCTTGTGATTTGGGGTTGTTTCCTGCAGCTAGCATGGGTTATATCTTTTAGTCTTATCAAACCACACTCAGATCTCTCAGGAGAGGAAAGACACTTGAATTTTCAGCTGTCTCAGTTAATTGGTGCCGCTAAAGTCCATAATGGCTTCATTCTCACTTGTCCAAATGACCTGAGCTAACAGATGCAGGATTCAGAGGCGAAGGATAAGCTGGTTCACACATGCTTTTCTTTGACTGAACACTCATTCAGCCATTGATTCCTAAAGGGTCCTTCACCACTAAAACATTTCCTCTCTTCACTCAAAAACAGTTCATGGAGGTATTTTCTGTCAGATTCGCCAAGTTGGCCGGTCAAAGCTTTCATTAGATTACAAACCAGTAATTCCTGTTGAGTGGGAACACATTACTTCTGTATTACATCATCAATCAAGCTGGTTTTTAATTTGCCATGGAAACTTCCCAAACAGCTAAACAGAGAGGATGAATGGACGTTTGAAAGTCAGAAAGGAAGCAGCCTGAGAATGAGCTGAGAGGGAGGTAATAATGGATGTTTGAGCTGGTTTAGGTGTGAAGAAAACTGAAGCTGAAGTTAGCAGGATTATGAGAATGTGATTTGGGCGATGATGAATTCATTTTTCTTACATTGTTCAGCTCTGTTTATTTGCTCAGTTCATTTTCACTCGTGTTCTGTCTCTAACAGTGAATTTGGCAACAGTTTTTCCTTCATAATGAGACTGTGCTGAATATTCATGTGCAAACAGTGTGAATATTTGAGGAAACATTTACTCTGGATTTGTCAGTAATTCTGTGTGATTCACAGGATAAATATTGATAA
>VXCM01008134.1:0-14957 GCA_014773175.1 Lucifuga dentata
GACTGGCCATCGGGATTTTTCCCGGTGGGCCGCAGCCATCGGTGGGTCAGCCGGTGGCCTTTACGCTGCACAATATAATATTAATTAAAATGAACTTAAACTAAGCAAACATAATTTTTTCCTTTCATAATTTTCTTGGTGCTCAGAAGAAAAATAGATTCTAAAAAGAGAAAGGATGGCACAGAGAAACAGTGGACAATTACGGATGTATTCGTTAATTATCCTTCATCATGTACTGGAAGAGTCAAATCCACAGTCTGCCCTCAGTGGAAAAGTTATTATTTTATTATTTTTATTTAACCTTTATTTTACCAGGGAGGTCTCATTGACATCAAAAATCTCTTTTCCAAGAGAGACCTGGACCTATTACCTATTAGTGGATAATGAAGTAAAGTGAAGCATTAACCTGAGTTTGCTGCTGAATAAATTGAGTTGTTTTGCTGTTGTGTCGTGTCTTTCTGTCCACGCTGGCATTTATTTGCATAGCAGATGAAGTGAGTCGGGGATCGATGCACTCTGACTCTGCTTTATATTCACAGCAGCAGCTGTGGGCTGGTGGAGGCCTGATGCCCGACCGGCCGGCCTGTTGGCCTAAACAGAAAAGACACTCAAGTTTCTTTGAGAGCAGAGCAGAGAGCAAGCTGCTGGAAGCCAGCAAGAGGGAAAGAAGTCGAGGAGTTCCAGAGAGACGGCAGCACTTCTGTCTACTGTACATGATGCACTGCATTGTGGGTGCAAAACAGGCTGATCCTCTACTGTAACTTTGAAGTTTTGTAGGGCATTTCCACCAACGTGGAAGGGTTTCTGTTCTGGTCCATGAACCTAATTTGGAACCATTCGGAGCATTTTTGACCAAAAATAAATTGGAACCAAAAAAGTTGGTTTCAATTCAGAACCAGAAATTAGGCAGAGCTGGCATTACATTCAAGTAAATCATTACATTACATCAAGTAAATTATTTTAATAATGTAAGATTATAAAAGCTGAAGTTCATCCATCTTGCTTGTTTTCATTGATCACCAGAAAAAAAAAAAAAAAAAAAACCCTTCTGCTGTTAACTTCCATTGGTGGAAATGCAGGCTGGAACCCTCGTTTCTTATCGAATGGAACCGGTTAAAGAATCGTTTTTGGGGGGGGAAAAAAAAAAAAAAAGGAGTATTGGTGGTGTTTTCTGTTCTTCAACATGTAAGGCTGATTTTTATTTTATTTATTTTTAATGATCTCATGATCCTTTCTGCTTTAGATCTTTTCTGCAGCGTTTGGATGCAGCACAACAAAGAAGGTGGTGACAGAGAAGAAAACTATAGTCACAAATGAAATGTCCTTCACAGCAAGTTATTCAAGCAAAACTGTAAGAGCTGCATCCTTCCACTTATGTTATGATTGATAAATTGATTCAGTTTTGAAAATCTATGACTCACTTCCTACATCTAAAACTGAGCCACACAGAGAAAGAAGCAGCGACATCAGATCTGACACCGTCTACAGGATTATACTTTATGAGATAGTATTAGAGTAAAATTGTAATGCTGCACATTTTCAAGAAATTCCTCCTATTGCATAAACAAAGTTAACTCAGTGGGTTTGTATACAGTACTGTGAAAAAGTATTCAACCCCCTCTTGATTTCTTCTATTTGTGTGTGTATCTCATAATAAACTCAGATTTTCACACAAAATCAAACATAAAACAAGGCAACCTGAGTAAACACAAAATACAAGTTTTAAATGATAATTGTATTTACTGAAGCAAAAAGGTAATACCAACTTAGTCTTGTGTGAAAAAGTAATCGTCCCCTGAACTTAACAGCTAATTGTGCCACCTTAAGCAGCAAAGAGTGCAACCAAATACTTCCGATAACTGGAGATCATCTCTGACATCGCTGTGGTGGAATTTTGTTCCACTCTTCTTTGCAGAACTGCTTTAGTGTCGCTTACATTGGAGGGTTTCCAGCATGAACTGCTCTTTTCAGGTCTCACCACAGCATTTCAATGGGGTTCAGGTCCGGACTCTGACTAGCCACTCCAAAACTTTAATTTTATTCCTTTTAAGCCGTTCAGAGGTCAACTTACTCTTATGCTTTGGATTGTCGTCTTGCTGCAGAACCCAGCTGTGCTTCAGCTTCAAATCAGACTGATGACCTGACGTTCTCCTTCAGGATTCTCTGGTAGACAGCGGAATTTGTGTTTCCCTCAATTACGGCAAGTCGCCCTGAAGCAGCAAAACATTCCTACAACATCACACAGCCGCCTCTATGCTTGACCGTATGTATAATGTTCTTTTTGTGGAATTCTGTTTGGTTTATGCCAGATGTAACAGGACCCCTGTCTTCCAAACAGTTCAACTTTAGACTCATCATCTGTTCATACATTCTTCCAAAAGGTCTGAAGGTCATCAAGGTGTGCTGTGGCTAAATTCAGACAAGCCTTCATGTTCTTCTGGTTTTTGCCTCGTCACTCTCCCATGGATGCCATTTCTACCCAGTGTCTTTCAGATAGTGGAGTCATGAACTCTGACATTTATTGAGATGCAGTTCCTTGGATGTTTTCCTTGGATCTTTTGTGACTTCCTAGATGAGTCGTTGCTGTGCTCTTGGAGGAATTTTGGAAGGTCGGTCACTTCTGGAAAGGTTCACTATTGTTTCAAGTCTTCTTCATTTGTAGTTAATGTCTCTCACTATGGATCTGTGGAGTCCCAAATCCTTAGAAATAGCTTTGTAACCCTTCCCAGACTGATATATTTCAATCACCTTCTTCTTCATCTCTTCTAGTCTTTTGATCTTGGCATAGTGTGCTACTGGTGAGATCTTTTAGCAACTTTCTGCTTGTGAAAATGGTCTATTAAAGTGATGATTTGATTGAACAGGGCTGCTAGTAATCAGGCCTGGATGTATCTAGTCCAGCTGCAACCGGTTATCAACGCAGTTTGGTAGTTTTTTGGATGTAGTAACTAAAGGAGAGAGTACTTTTTCATACAGGCCTAGTTGTTTCAATAAATACAATTATCATTTAAAACTTGGATTTTGTGTTTGATCAGGTTGCCTTTGTTTTTTGCTAGATTTTGTTTGAAGATCTGAAACAGTTTAGTGAGAGATACACACAAAAAGAGAAGAAATCAGGAGGGGATTGAATATTTTTTTGTGTTTTGGAGGTGGTGCAGCGGCTCGAGTCTGAAGATGACGTGAGGCTGGTATCTCCTGTGTCCTCCTGCTGAGCATCGCTGAATCAAAGTTCTCATTCTCTCCAAATGGATTGTTTTGCTCCCGGCAGATTTCTCAATTTCATGCTGCTGGATGAGTCTCAGTTTAGGTCCCGGTCATGTATTTGTGCAGCTCATTTCTGGAAGCAGAGCTTTGCTAAGTACAGCACAGCATGGCGTGTAATAGTAGCTGTTGGAAAGGAGACAGAGCTGTCCTAAATATGATCTGGCTGCTACGGCTTAACAGAGCGGCTGATTGGATCATATCTGTTTTAAGTAATTATTCCATCACAAGTTGCCAAGATGTTTAACAAAGACAATGCCGACTCACGACTACCAGCATAAATATAGCAAGGTCTGATTTTAGAAATATTCAATTCTGACTGGATCCAAAAAGAAGATCCAACAGAATGATAAATCCTGTCCACCAATCAGTTTGTCCTGTGGTTTTACCCACCAATCAAAGCCTCTTTTCTCACGGGTTTTGTTCCAGAAAGACAGATCCACATTTTGAAGTGGAAAAAGTAAAAAAAAAGAATTGTGTTATCAGTGTCAAACTCATGGAAACATGCATTAGGTAGCCATGTTTGGCTAACGTGTTTCCAACATGGCAACCTCCCACTTTAAGACCTGTGGTCAGAGATATGGACTCCAGTCATATGACTTGACTCAACTTGGATTCAAGTCACAAATTTGTTGACTTGAGACTCGACATAATCAAAAAAGACTTGTAACTCAACTTTGACACCACTGACTTGTATTTTTATGTTTTTATAGTCATATCAATGCATATTTTCATCACGATATAGCTTATCTGGAAAATAATACATGCTTCAAATATTTCCAAAGCATTCCCACTTTGTGTATATGAACTACGTAAATTAATACCCTGGAAATAAATTTAATATAGAACGCATTATGACTTGTTTCGGACTCATAATTCAAACTTTAGGACTTGTGACTTGACATTTTGACTTATCTGTTTTGACTTGAAACTTGATTGCCAAGACTTGCAAAACAATTTGGTCCCACCTCTGTAATTACTGGTAATTAACTGTATGTCCAAATCTAACTATGGACATTAATTATACAGTAATAATACAATATTAAAAGTTAAAATATTTAAAAAGCATACACATTTGGAGATAAACTAAGGCCCATAGTTATATTTCATAAAAGTGACAGAGAAATTTGGATAAACCACAATTTTGACACAATTTAAACCATTTTTGCCTCTTTTTACCATTATAAGTGCATCTGAGGATCATTCGTTTCTCTTTGCCATTTTCACTTAGAGGTTATTAATTTATTCATATACCACATTTTGTTTTTGCAGGACATAAAAGTTCTTGCTAAGCCTCCTGCTAAGCCTCCTGCAGTGTCTCAGTCGCGTTGGCGGCAGCAGACATCAATAAATTCACATTCTGTCATGAACTGTAGAAGAATTTCTCTCCCTCCTTAAATTTCAGCTTCATTTATCCTGGTTAAACTCTCTGCAGTCTCCATTCATCTCCTTATAATCCTACACCTGACGATGCAAACAGGCTGAACAGCAGCAAGTAAGGCTCATTTCAGCTCCAAGAACTTTAATCATAGCTGGAGAAAAATCAAGTGATTAGCAGCTCATCATAAACTCAATAAGAACTCATCTGGGACATTAAAATATATGCCATATTCTTGAAAATGCATAAATAGCACTTGAATTATCTTCTCGTTCAAGACATCTCGTCAGTCCAAACAACTGATGATTAATCATAAATCATATTCTAGCAACTTGCAGAATGAATCAGCGATTAAAAAACACCTACCAACCTTCCACTTTAATGACTTATTTATTATTATATAATTATTAAATTACCTCTACATTCTAATAATGCATGAGAAATCTCTCTATACAGTTAATGAAGCATCTGTCAGACCACATCCAGAGCCTGAGCTAATTAGTGATTAACACATTTTTCACTGACGTCTCTGGTGGCTCTGCGTGAGAGGGTCGATTGTTGGAGCGAGTTAGAAAGCCTTAAAACTGATATTTCTGCGTTGTTTAATCCTTACCTGACAGATGGTCTGAAACGCCTGCAGGCTGCCATCAGAAAACGAAGCCAGCAGCAGGTTTCCTCAGAGAGCCATCTCTGCTGTGATTGGTGGACCAGAGTTAGAGTCGTAGCTGAGGAGGCAAAAGGGAGGATTTGTTGAGCTGATGGTTTCTTGTCTATACGTGCATCTACATCTTCATCTTCATCTCTGCCACCTTCTAAAAAAGCACTCAGAGGTCACTACTGCAAGAATAACGTCCCTGATGTATCTATGCAGATCAATACTGCAAGAGAAGCTTGAATTTTAACTGTCTGCCTCAACCTGATCTATCCAGGGTCATGCAGATATCCCCTACGATGTCAATAATACATTCAGCTACAACTATTTCACACGAATATGTACAGGCAGGTTTAATTTCAAACTGGGTTATGTTGCTCTGGGTTGCATCCTCGCATATTATTTAAATAATGCGTCATTCTTCCTGCAAAGCGTTACAATTAAAAATTCTTTTGTCATCCATGCATGTGACTCTTTGATTTATACAAAGACATTCTAAAATAGCCTGGACAGCATTATTCATACTGTTCCGAAAAAGTGGTTCTTAAACTGTAGTACGTGTACCACCAGTGGCACTTGAAGCACTCACCAACTATGAAAATCTCTACAGAGAATCAAAAAAGTTAAAGTATATTATTGTTTCAAATTATTCATAAATAAAATGGGTCTTAGTAAGAAATTAGGTTTGATATTTTTTTCTTGAAAATTGCCTAATGTTTACCATTTGCACACAATCTATTTCAGTTCTATTGTGCTCATATTGAGGTTTTTCTGTGATTTTTGGCATGTTGTTGAGGTACTTTAAACCTTTAGGTTTGCTCAGAGGTCGCACTTAATCGTGATACTTAAAGCTATATCAGAAGTATCTGCTATCTTATGACTCTTTAATAAAACAATAAATAAAAAGTATTAACTCTGTTGTTTGATTTCACTGAACTAAACATGGGGAAAGAGAAGGAAAAGCAGATTTGTCTAGGCAGGTTAATAAGAGGCTATAGCCAAGTATGAGCAACGTCCAGTGGTCCAAAAGTTGCTTAAGATGCCAAACTGCCACTAATTTGCAAATGAACACTTGTTCTTCGTAGGCAGATTACATGATGACAAACTGTGATCATAAGACCCATGTGGATATGAGAAACGTTCCTCAAAAGTTGCCAGAGAAGTTTAGGAAATCACCATATTAACAAGTTCAGCAGCGCAAGCCAGTCAAAAATATCTTCGTCAGTTTGATTTAAGAAATGTTCATACGACTAAAACTCCAACTTCTTGGGAGAATTTTTTCCCGTTTTTCAGCTACGACTGCTGTGGAGCGAGGCACCGATCCACCTGCTCAGCAGCAGCTGCTCGGCATGCAGGACGAGCTGATCTCCTCGTACTCTCACCTTGCAATGACTCCTCCAGGCTGCAGTTATTAACATCAATGTGTTTTCAGCCAACACGCCTGGTTCAATAACTGTTAAGAACAGCCTGAAGGTGCTGCAGAAGTCTGGATTTACGAAACAACTCAGAAAAAAAGAAAAAAACAGAAAGAAAGCCATCAGTATTAAAAGTGAGCTCAGTATAACTTTCCTCTAGTTTGTCCTTAAAACACTTTGGCATTAAATAACCAGAGTTTTCACTTTGGCTTTCAGGGCAACTTGTTTTTGTTGGTTTTCGGTTCATTTTATTGTTCTGGAATAAATCTGAACAGACTGGCAGCAGCATTTCTGAAGCTTCAGCCTGGAGTTTGGTTGGTTCATCACCACAGCCTGTCCATGCAGGAATTAACACACAATGAGTCTCTTTCTCTCTCTCGCTCACTCATTGTGTAATCCTCACAATATTCTCCTCACAAACTCAATTTGACACCAAAATACAGAGCCAATATTTTTAATTCCCATGAATGCAATAATGAACAGGACAAGCAATTTGGTTGTCTTATTTTCTGTGGAAATATGTGTAATTTAATGTAAAAAAAAAAAAAAAAAAAAANATATATATATATATATATATATATATATATATATATATATACACTTCTTTAATAAACATACACTGTTTTCTCTTTTTCAGGTTTTAGTTTCAGATGTAACTGCCTGATGTTCTTATCTACAATGACTTTGAATGAGTGCAACAGTAGAAGAAATCTCCAGATCAGCACTAACAGGTAACCAATACTGATCAAAGGTCCTAGATAAGGTCGACAGAATAATGTAAAAGGATCAAAAGCAGTTTTTCTTTGATTTTAAACGGATCAATTACAGATATAAAAGGCTGTTTTTGCTGTGATGCACATAACATCCATTTACTATGGTAAGATGATATCCTCATATCTGATGCATTGATCAACACTATGCAGTTACTGGAACACGTCTGAAAATAAACTATTTACTGCTATATTTCTCCATAAACAATCCAAGTATAGAAGCTTGGTAAACTGTCTTATTCTGAAAAACAAAATCAACATTTATCTTGAATATTCATAATACTTATCAATTCCTTTATCAGAGCTGTATGGATTTCACCTCAAATTTGCAATTTTTTATGCATTAACTACCTCATTCAAGGAATAAAGGAAAGCTGGGTTTTATTAAACCTGAAAATAGCATTTCAGTTCACCTTCAGGAAATTCATCAGACCCTAATCATCAGTTATTGGAGAGCAGCAGCTCATCTTTGGTGTGGAAATTAATCATAAAGATCATAATTATCATCCAGAATATTGGCTGGATGCGGCTCCTTCGGCATTTTCAATCTACGGTCCAGAGCCGGAGAATGATTATATCTACTGATGCAAGTTTGCTGTGGATTTACTTGGACAGATTTTATTATATTTGTAATGTGATGTTAGTGAAGGCAGATTGGTTTGCTTATTTCAGTCTTTTTTTTTTTTTTTTNTTTTTTTTTTTTTTTCCTCAGCATCCTCACATTGTGTTGAGGCAGAGAAGAAGAGGAGTTTTATCCAAAATAGCCCAATTACCGAAAATATATTGTGGCTAACATGTTGTGCAGACAGGAAGGAAGGCAGAAAAGATGCCAGAGAGATAGAGGAGGCTGGCTGGTCAGCCAGCAGACTCCTGCAAATTATTTGAGAGAAATTCCTTTCAGAGGAGTTTTGCCTCCTGCCAAAAAGCTTATCGCCTAAGTATTTCAAGTAAACTATACTGTATATGCATCCTGACAGACAGGATAGTTGAGTTCCTAATTGCCTAATTTCCCATTTTGTTTTATAACTTTCCAAAACTTTCACAGCCACTGGCCAGGTGAGCGTAGGTGTCCAGACCTAATCAGTTTTGTTTTCATGCCAATGCAGTAAATATGGTGAAAAGGAGGGAAGAGAGGCTCCAAATGACCTGCTGGTGGTTTGGCAAAACTTTTATTCATAATAGGCATCTCACGAAAATGTCACTCAGTTTATAAGTTGCAACTCAAATGTAGTTTGAGTGTATAATCATACAGCCAACAGTTTAACTGTTTCCAAACATATGTAAAAATCTACAATACCTCCAAAATATAATATCTAACTGAATCATATCTAAGTAAAATGTAAAATAATATCTAAGTCAAATGTGTACATTTATATGCATGTCTATGTTCATCCTCAAAGTCCAGACTCTGGTCCGGATCCGGAGTGAACCATAACTGTCTCTGGACTCTGAGCAAATTATACTTTTCATATGCATTATTTGTATTATCTGAGACATCGCTGCGAGACTAGTCAAAATTCTCCGTTTTCTCCTTTGCAAACAGCGCTCCGAATGTCCAACTGCTATCCATAGATCCATATCTGTGTGAGAATGTCTACTCTGCTTTGGTTTGGTCCAATCATATTCAGCGTCACGTCATCTCCATGACAACGATGGGTTGGCATGGTGTTGAGCTCATCAGATCTGGCTTGACTGACCTTAATAAACGGACCTTTGTCTTATTGAAAATTGTCTTCGTGGACCTTTAATATTTATATTTGAGTACCCCTGTTCTATGTATATCCAGCCTTTAATAGATTAGCATCTTTTTTATATTTCTTTTGAATTTAAGATCATTTGGCTCCCTTAATGACCAGAAAGATGAATTCCAATAAATCACAGCTGTTTATTGTAGCTGCATTATACAAGTTACTTTGTTTGAGAACCTTTGGATGCAACTTTTGGACCTGCGTCTTTCTCTGCACCACATTATTGTCCAAGCTGTGATTTCAAAAGGCTTCCGTCTCTGTGAGAGACTTCTGAATCAACGCAGCAGCTTTTCATCTTAAGACCTTTCTCATCATTTCATCTTTACCTGCACAAACACCATCACCCATCCCTCACAAATCAATACAAAGGGCATTTATTGCTCTGGCCAAAGCCAAATCTGCTGATCTCTGAACTGGCTCAGTAGATGAAGAGGGACAAGGACAGATTGCACATCTGTGAGCTTGTGCTGAAAACTTTGTGCGAAGAGAAGAGATCAGAAACCCGGTGGAGGTTCTCACCTTACTCACTGACCCATTTCTTCAAGGTTCATTCAAAGTCATAGATAACACAGAGTCGGACAGAGCCAGCATGAACAAAGACATGACAGCTGAGCCGTTATTAAAGAAACAGCCCCAATGGAGACAACTCAGTCTGCACTCAGGATGTTTTCTTACTAGCATGTCAAAGGCTCCTTATGTGCTTCAATACATAAATTCTTAAGGTCCAAACTACCGTAATTCCCTAATTATAACTGAATAAATAACAACCAATAATCGCCACGTACAGTAAGCTTCTCATGTCCAATCAAATAAAAGCTTTTTGAGTTCATTTTGGGTGGGTCACTTACTTCACTGTACTTGTCCAAGGCTGGATTTACACGGACACGCACATGCAATCTGATTCCAGTTTTTTACTCACGTGACATGTATCGGATACACTTCCTGAAGATGTAAATGGTTAAAAAGCCACATGGAATCAGATATTCTTACATCTGATTTGGGCCACTTGCATATGTGGAAATCGGATAAGTATCAGATATCCACCAATGTGACTGCTGTCTAAATACACAGATCGGAATTTCCTTCCCATTCAAACTCCTACGTCATGTTCTACCTTATTGGCATATGGATAATGTAAACAATCAATACGATGACCGCTCTCTGTAAACAGAAATAGAGGACATATTATATATATCAGACATGCTGATGTGTGCTTATGTCAAATAGACGTGTTTGTGTGTGATAACAGGCTCCCTTTACAGCAGCAAAAGTCCCCCTTCTCCTCCGTGATCTCCCAATGAAAATACATGTCCTGATGGGAGAGATAAATGCTCATATAACACATCAGATGTTTCTCTGTATTTGAAAGTTTCTATCCTGCTGATCGTATTTTTACTTCTCTCATCCACTGAAGCATTTTGTTTACACCCGTCTCAGAAATGTGCGCATGCGGCTACAGGTCAAAGCTGTGTAAATGCAGGTATCAGATATGAGCCGCTTAAAAAACAAAATGTACTGTAAATATGCTGAACAAAAAATTAGATATAGGCAAAAGATCAGAATTGAGCATCAAGACTTGTAGAGTAAATCCAGCTCAAGTGACACGTTCCAATACAACATGGACAGGAAAACTCTGGGGAAAAAGCACCAGTCTTTTACCATAACACACACATACACCAATCAGGAAAAATGCACTATGCCACTTTTGCTGAGGTTTGCAAATGGATCCTGACAGCGTGAAGTGTCTGCTCTTCCATTCTGATAATGAAGAGCCAGTTTTTGATGGCTTTTTGAAGAGTGACTTGTAGCAATGCGTCAGACTCTGGTAACATGTTTGTTTGTCCATTTCTTATAAGATTTCGACTGAGTTATGTAATTCCATAATGCCTTCTTGTCCAACCATTGTAAACACAGAATAAAAAAAAGCCTACAGCTACTTTTTGTCTTTATTTTCATGCAGGTTATACATGTTTGCGGTTTATACACGGGTTTGTATCCCAAACGTAAATTTTCTTTGGTGGCAGTAATACATTGCGTGTGTTATAACTGGAGAATTACAGTACTGCATTTTCTTGTACTTGATATTATTCACAAATACAGGCGATGATATTTGCTGACTCAAAGGATCTCCATGTCTGTGGTTTGGTTATGAGGAAGAAGCATGAAATCAACAAAATGACAACAAAAGCTCATCAAGAACTCCGTAATGAGAACCAGGCAGAACCTACTTAAAGCAAATTAAACAAGAACACAACCATATTCTAAAAATCAGTCAGCAATTAACCACTAAACTCAATAGAAAAAATAGTAGATCCAGCTTTTGCAACGACCATAACCCACAAATTTAAGAAATATTTGGTTGCTGGGCTGCACTGAGTTTAAATGAGGTTTGTTGTTGGCATGAATCTGAAACAGCAGAAACAACACGCGTGCTTTCTCAGCAATTCTGCATGGCAAACCATATATTCAATGTTGCTGGAGAATATGGAGGACGGCCTGATGCAGAGGCTTTGTAACATCCAGAGGAAACACTGCACAAACCTGGAGGTCACATTTTTGATGTGCCAGCGGATGTTGCTGTTGTTCTTCACACTGAGATCTGAAACGACTTTGAAATGTAGAAAGAAAAACTTTGGTGCTCCTGAGGAATGTCAGCAGAGGTTTTGAGGAGATACAGTGAAGAGATTAAAAAAAAAAGGCTGATTCTGACATCTGTGGAGATTAAACAGCAGATGAGATCCTGAACCCTGAACCAGATGCAGACAATTATCTGCAATTAACAGCTGTGAAAGTCTTCAATTTCTCATGTTAAAAATGAACTTCCCTAAATTGTAATTCATGAAAATAAAGCTGAACAAGGAGCCGCACAGCAGAACTTTATTACTTATTACTATAACAACCATGTCTGAGGTGAACCCAAGGTGAAGTTTTTCGACAGGTATACCACAGTTTTTCATTCCTGGTTTTACAGCGATACTTTAACCTTGTTTACGCTTTTGGTTTCTTGCTTTTAGTTTTAATTTCTTATTGAGCACGTTCCTCTCTCTTGTGCATGGATTTGAACTCTCTGATTTTGAGTTCCTTGGATTCTGACTCTTCGTACAACTGAGTGGCTGTGTTTGCCTGACTGATTTTTTTGTTTTCTTTTTAGGGGGATGGGGTGGGGTGATCCAGCCAGGGAGTCCTGAGGAATGTTGTGAAGCATGATATTAGCTCAGAGCTTCACACCAGGAGGCTTCAGACTCCTAACAACCTATGAGCATCTCTGGCCCATTGGCTATGACTGACGGCTGCTCTCAGCCGGAACAAAATGCTGCTAAAGGAGAGAAGGAGTGAGTCACTGGACTAAACCTCCTATTAGAACTGAAACTCTGACTACAGATGACCAGATGCTTTTTGGACGTTCAGGTTTAGATGAGACCAAGTGGACAATATGCTGATCATGGATCACTGGACAATATGGTAATGTTGCTGAAAGTGAAAGAGGATCTTAAAGGGGCTGTACTGTACTTAAAAGATGACCAGCAACAATCCCCATTGAACCTCTATTAAGAACAAAATGTATAAAAACAATATTTTAATGTGAGCGCGTATAACTTTGAACTCAACAGCAAACACTGTGGCCAAAAAGGGTATAACATGAGATAACAGCATGAATTCTCAAGACAGTCGTGTCCCGGGATACGAACCAATTCCGTTCCATGGAACCCCCCCGTTGACAACTCTGATAGTCGGTATGATTATCGCTGAACCCTCGACACACTCCATGAGAAAGCGAAAGCAAACACCTGACTCCCAATTCAGCTCATATCATCGCCCCTCCCAATTTTGATCGTTGGTATGTTATCACTGAACCCCTGTCACACTCTGTAAAAGCAAAACCAAACACATGAGTCCCAGTTCATCTTGTCTCGGCTCTCACCCCCCCCCCCCCCCNGACAACCTGAACTGTCTTCATCGCGCTTGTGACTCTTTGGAGTAATGGGGTTTTAGTTTTGGCTCTCCCAGACTCTCAGGAGTTCGCCACCCCTGGTATAGTATATATTTTACCTTTCTATGCATAAGAAACATTAAAGAAACATTTCCAGATATACTAAAACATCTTAAACATAATAATACCGCTGAACCGCTTGAAGTGCGTTTCAAAGTAGTGCGCCGTTCTTTACAAATCACTGTATGTAACTTGAATTTTTAATTTAGGCTTTATGGTGAATTTTTAAGTACAGATGTTCGTAAGTCGGACATTCATGAGTCGGGGATGCCTGTACTTAAAAGATGACAAGCGACAATCCCCGTTGAACCTCTATTAGGAACAAAATGTCTAAAAACAATATTTTCAAGTGAGTGTGTGTAACTTTAAACTCAACAATAAATGCTGTGGCCAAAAAGGGTATAACATGAGATAAAAGCATGAATTCTCAAGAGAGTCGTTGTGTCTTGGAACTTGGGGGCAGGGTTACACAGGGGACAAATTGACGAGTGTTTCTCCTCCTCAAACTTAACCTCAATTTAACCAACCCTCTCTGGTTGAACAGGATCAAACCAGGTAGGTGTGAACACGCCAGGAGACACCATTAAGTGACCCAGCAATGGGACCGAAATCAAGAAACAATCATGTATTCTACTACAACACAATGTATTTTATTCTTGTGATTAAAAAAAACTGAGATGTTTTATTTGTTTATAATGTTTTATATGCTACAATTGAAAATGGGTGCATTTTATCGCTTATAAATTGAACTTTTCCGGTATATGAAAATGTGCGATTTCTTCATGTTAAAACTTACATCACTTTGATGTAAAAGTCAAATGTGGAATTAAAGAGGTCTGACATCTGACCGGTCTGAAGGATTTGTGTCTCGGGGTGGTGGAACTCATTTTCTAAAATATTGGAGTACAGCTGCACTGGTGTCAGGTAATAAACCTAAAACAAGAACATCATTCACAAATATATTTGCACAATTATTCACACTCTTTGGTAATAACGTAATTTCCTGCTGTTCAGTAACTCTTATTGCGTTTCGCTCTGCCTCAGGCTACATCCTCCATTCAAATGAAGTTTCTCCTTCACACATGTAATTTCCTCATCTGTAGTTCTTTCTCCCTCACTTTGTCGACACCATCCACTTCCTGCCTGTCTTTGTCATTTTCTTATTATCATTAGCTCATGTTTTACTGGATTGCCGTCTCGTCTTTCTCTCTGTCTTTCTTCCCCTCAATGTTAAGATATTTTCCTGCGCTGGGCTCCTTCCTGTCACTGCTGACACTTATTTTCTCTCCACCAACCTCCACAGCAGCAGTACCGGTCTGTGCAAACTATTTCTCTTCCCATGTAAACATCCATTACTGAACGCAGATCGAGAGATAGAGGCAGAGAGAGAAAATAAAGAAAGAGAGAGATGAGGAGGTAAAATGCCACAGGGTGTCTTGCATCCACAGCTAATATGTTTCACATTTCCTGAACAAAACATGTCTTTTGAACGCTTTGACCTCAATTCCACAGCAGGTGAAGACATTAACAAGCAGCATTCTTCTCCTTCCTCAACCCGTCCCTGTTCTTTGCGATTTTTCAGGATTTGCCTTTATTTTCCCTGTCAAACGCTTGATTTCACATTTGATGTATCATCCATCACTGTAGATCTCACAACTGACCAAATCTGACTGAGAGAAGCCTTGCATGATGAAACCCTGTATAACAGCCTCCTTACAGAAGAGCGAGAAGCTCTTTAAACC
>VXCM01008135.1:7507-18239 GCA_014773175.1 Lucifuga dentata
GGGGTGGGTGGGTCAGTAAAAAGAGAGTCTGTGTCTGTGGGTTAAAGCTCTGAAATACTTCTTTCTGTGTAATAATGATCATAATGGAGGACCGCTGATGCTAACACACCAACATGCTAGCATTTCTTCTATGTCGAACACAGACATGCTGCTGTCATACCACTCACGATAATTCTGGTATCATTTTTAATAAGATAAAAATTTGTCATATCATGATATTGACGCGATGACGTGTTGACAAATTTTCACATCATGCACAGCAAGAAGAAGCTAAACATCATGTCTGAAAGTATCAGAGTCTGATCAATTATCTCCTCTGTTGTCTGAAAAGATTCAGTTACAAGCTAACTGGCTAACAGCTTACAAGCTAAGTGGCTAACAGCTACAACTAACTGGCTAACAGCTACAAGCTAACAGCTAAAGGTGGAAACAAAACTAATTAGTTTCTCCACCTGAAGTCAAAACACCTGGTGAATAGAATTCTTATAATCTTGCAAAAATACCTTCAGATATTATATTATATTACTTTAAGGATATGTCAATATACACCTCCCCCCCCAAAAAAAAAAAAGTTTAAAGGGATAGAGAGAAACTCCTCAGGGGAATCAATTAAATCTTCAACTGTTTTTTACTGTAGGACAGAAGCCTACATGTGTGTGCATGTGTGTGTGTGTGTGTGTGTGTGGTGTGCCCGTACACACTGGTAAGCTGTCCACTGTTCACAGGTCCAAAGCATCATGCTCCACAGCCTGTCAGTGATGGCGCAGGCTCTGTCGCTGGGTGGATTCCCCCAGAGGGAGCCAATCAGAGCACAGGAGCATTGGGATGGAAGAGGAGGTCTGCTTAGTGCAGGTTTGATGGCCACAGAGGTACAACACTGCACGTATGGTCGAGGCCGTGCATGTGCGTGTGTGAAAATCAATTCCATCTCTGTCCTGAACTTAAAAAGCCTGAAGTTTTATTTCTTCATTTCCAAAAATGTGAGTTCAGAGCTCCAAACATGCAAAACGTTTTACTGTCAACACGTCTGTATGTATGTGTTTTCCTGTGCACTTACATGTGTGTCTGGCCAATGAATAGTTGGACGTCCCTCCGCTGGTCAGCCCGAAACCTTCAGGTGCCTGGCCGCCGGCTCGAGCACGGGCAGAACCCTTTGGGGGCTCGATTTCGGCGCCGAACTCGGCCCCGATCACGCCCAGCAGCACAATGGCGGTGGCCTGTTTGCGGCGTTCCTCGTACGAGTTGGAGATCTTCTTGGCGTTAGGAGGAAGGTTAGACAGACAGCCTGAGAGAGAGAGAGAGAGAGAGAGAGAGAGAGAGAGTGTTGCATCATTTTAACAATATTTTTTTAAGATCCTGTTGTCACGTTAGATCAGATGGACGTTGAAGAACTAGAAATGTGTTTCCTGTAGGAAATGTTCCTGTGATTGCAGCTTGAGTTTCCTGTAGGAAATGTTGCTGTGATTGCAGCCTGCTGAAGTTAATCTGACCAGAATGGAAGGCTGAAATCTGTTAAACGTTCCTATGATGTGACATATTAATCATTTATGAAGAGTGAAAACTATTTAAAATATTTGGAAAAAATTAAAAAATGGTGGTATATGTAGACAGAAATGGGCGTGGCCTAATGGTTTGATGCATATAGATCCAAGGGAGAGAAAAAAAGCAGTTTGAATGTACAACTTGCGTTTAAAAGTTATTGGTATTTATTATAGCGCCACCATCAGACCAATCAGAGCAGGTTTTACAACAACATGTGATGAATGAACCACACGCATGATTGTTGTGTTCAGACCTGCACAAACCGAAGCGGGAAACAAACCTTCGTCCAGCTGAACCAGACTAACGTGTGTGTGTGAGTGTGTGTGTGTGTGGGTCTGTGTGTGTGTGAGGTTTCCTGTGGGTGGTGAGTTTTATTTTTCACGTCGATGTTTCAACTGAAAATCACAGAGAATATGGTTTCGTTCTTTTAATTTCTTCTTTAGAAAATCTCCTTTTCTGCTGAATAAAGCAGCGGGTCTCCACACGCACACACATGCACACAAGTAGGCACACTTCCATTGTCCGGTATTAACCATTAATCACACACACACACACAAATGAGCAGGCACACTTCTATTGTCCTGCTGAAGGCCTTTAGTCACAGTGCTCACACACACACACAGTAAGAGTCGTGTTCAAAGACCTCTGCAGGCGTTTTGGCCACGTGTAACTCAGAAACCTTTTGTGTGTGTGTATGTGTGTTTCATGGGCGTGTCCAACTCATTGTACACCCAAAATCACCTCTTTTGTATGTGTGTGTGTGTATGTGTGTGTGTAGCAGGCCTACATAAGAAGCAGCAGGGAGCCGAGCTGCTCAGTAAGAAAAACATAAGTGCGTGTGAAAGAAAAGTGTGTGTGTGTGTGTATTTTATATGAGCGACACAGTAGGAGACTAGAGCTTCTTACACACCTCGGATCAAAGGCCCAATAAGAACGACAAAAAAAGTGTGTGTCGTTCCTGTGTGTGTGTGTGTGTGTGTGTGTGTGTGAGACCAGCTCCACCTTATGATTTCTATTTCTCATTCTCTCTCTCTCTCTGGATGGGCGAGCACAGCAGTGCTATAGATTTGTACTACAAGGACACACACACACACACACACACACACACAAATGAATGGGAGGCTGGGATAGTGTTTATTTACTTCTCATTAATTTCAAGAAATCCTGAAATGACTGACAGATTAACGGATCAAATAAATTGATTGTCAGATAATCAATAATCATTAATAATAATTATGTGATTCCAGCTCCTAAACTGTGAGGATTTTTTTTGTAAAATGAATCTGTCTGTCTGGGTACCTTTTGAGACTACTGACATCTTACGCACGAAACAATTAAAGGACCAGTGATTTGGCATGTATGATTCTACATACATTCTCACACACAAAACCATATTTAACTTCCTGTTATTTTGACAAATTTCCTAATCTTTGTAAATCAAATGTTCAGGTGATGCTCACCTTAAAATTCCATGTTTTACCTGCTAACGTGCACAACATGGTTCCTCTATTTTCTTGGTATATATTTATTTCTGGGATTATATTTTGTTTTTGAGACAAACATTTTCTTCCATGTTGGATCTGTTAACTTACGTAACTTTGACAAAAAAAGTTAACAGACGTGTTGTTCATGGTTAAATGGCGTGTTGTTTTCTGTGGTGATTATTTTCTCAGCATGTTTCACAGCTCTAAAGGTGATTCTGAACTGAAACCAATGGCAGCCTGGAAGGTAGGAAAAACAATTATGATATTTACTGCTAAAGTAGAATATTTTGGGAAATGTTTGGTAATAATGGAACATGAACGTGTACTCAGACATGAAAAATCACCGGTATGCTCCTTTAATCAACGAGACCATTTGTTATTTACAGAGATTTTCAGAGACAAAGTTTGTTTTTCCAATGTTTGATTTTTAAAAAACAACTAAAGCATCCTCAGACGTGTTTCAGCGCGACTCAACAGGAAGTATGTTTTTAGAAGACGGTCGTATCGTGTTGTCACGAGTCGTCACGTGTCGTCCCCTCCCCTTCCCTTCCCCCACATTTCCATAGTGGATCCTCCTCTTAATGAGAAGCTGAATGAAGCCAGGAGGATAAACGGATTACAGAGCAGATAACGTTACAGACCGAGTCACGTCAGTCAGGACACGCTGACACGAGTCACACATGAGTCAGACAGACACGCTGAGACGAGTCACAGACACGCTGAGACGAGTCACACACGAGTCAGACAGACACGCTGAGACGAGTCACACACGAGTCAGACAGACACGCTGAGACAAGTCAGACAGACACGCTGAGACGAGTCACACACGAGTCAGACAGACACGCTGAGACGAGTCACACAGACGCTGAGATGATTCACACACGAGTCAGACAGACACGCTGAGACGAGTCACACACGAGTCAGATACGAGTCAGACAGACACGCTGAGACGAGTCACACATGAGTCAGACACGAGTCAGACAGACAGATAGACCAATTCAGAGAGACTCGAGTCAGACAGACAGGAGTCAGACAGTCAGACAGACAGTCAGACAGACAGGAGTCAGACAGACAGTCAGACAGACAGACAGACAGTCAGATAGACAGGAGTCAGACAGACAGTCAGATAGACAGGAGTCAGACAGACAGTCAGATAGACAGGAGTCAGACAGACAGTCAGACAGTCAGATAGACAGTCAGGTTGAGATGAGAGCAGCTAAAGCTAATCTGAGCTAAAATCTTACAGGATTTATTATTTCTACTTTTACTCTGATTCATCTTTACTGGTGTTGCTGCAGTTTGTCTAAAATCACCATGACGACAGCGTTTAGTCATGTCATGTGTCTCGTCATCGCTGAAACACCTTCAGACGTTATGATACATACATATATAATATTTTAAGGCTGCACAGGTGTGAGGAGCAGGTGCAGCCTCTGATTGGCTGGATGAGCTGCTCACCTGTTAAACAGACAGACTTTCTGCTGTTTGTGACTTTGGATGTTTGGATGAATTGGTTTGGAGCATCGACAGGTAGCCTCACTTCCTGTCTGTCATAACGGAGCAGTATTGATTTTTGAAGCCGATCGATCGTCTTCCTTCATGCCCTCAGATCTATTATAATGACATTTATCTAAATCCTGTTTTGAGTCTAACCTGCTCCCAAACATAACCCAATAATCTACGGACCGACGGCCTCCCCCCCTCCCCCTCCTNCCCTCCTCGCCTCCGCTCGGCCGAATTTTCATAAAAACGGGGGGATGGACTGAAATAAAAAGGCTTTCTGGCTGAAATGACATTATCCATAAAGGAAATAATCTATTAAAAGGCAGGATGGATTAATGCGACAGCCTGTGGATCCAAGTCATCAGCTAAACATCAGGAATGAAACGAGGAGAAACGGAGGAAAAAAGCTTCTTCTGGTTTTAATTTAACATGACTGAATGACAAGAAAGGAGTGATGAGGGAGAGAAAGATTAAAAAGGGTCAGAGAAAACAGGGAAGAAAAACAACGAGGAAACAGAGGAAGGAGGAGAGAAAATACAAGGATGGAAGAAGGAAAAGAGGGATAAAAGGTGGAAGAGAAGAAGGGGTAGAAGGGAAGATGGGGTGAATGAGAAAGAGTGAAATAAAAGACCAAAACACCAGGAAAAATGATAAATAGAAGAAGGAGGGATGATGAAACAAGGAAAAATAAGAAAGAAAGAAAGAAAGAAAGACNATGATAAATAGAAGAAGGAGGGATGATGAAACAAGGAAAAATAAGAAAGAAAGAAAGAAAGAAAGAAAGAAAGACAACAAAAGGCAGCAGCAGAGAGCTGGTTTCTTTGTGTGAAGAGCAGCAATCAATACAACACGCATGCACACACACACTCTCTCTCTCTCTCTCTCTCTCTCACACACACACACACACACACACACACACACANCTCTCTCTCTCTCTCTCTCTCTCACACACACACACACACACACACACACACACACTGAATGGGATCAATTTGCTGTCAATTACATCAAGTTAAAAGTAACGACTGTCATCCAGATAATAACAGCTGTGCTTTTATTTTTTTAAGAGATGAACACTATGAAATGACAAGCTTTTATTTTGGTAAAGTCAGGAAGAAGTAGAACCATAGCTGAATTCTGAAAAAAAAAAAAAAAAAAANAAAAAAAAAAAAAAAAAGACAACTTTCTGCAAACTCAAACTCAGAAAGTACTTTCTTGTCGCTATTTTGGCCAAACTGAAAATGTAAGGAGGGTCGACTGATAAGTTCTGAGCCTAGCAGACAATGGCCTGACTGAAAGGTTTAAAAACACTTTGCTCTCATAATTGATAATTAGCTTCCAAAGAGCTACGATTCATAAACTTACTGTTACAAAAGGAAAGACATAGAAAATCTGTTTAGAAAATGGTGAACAACAACATAAAGATTGTTCAATCAGCAGTTGTGGTGAAGCACACAGGTATGAGGAGAATCACTGTACATGCACTTAAAACTTCAATTAAAGCAATCAATCATTTCTTTCAAACTGTCATGTAAACACACAAGAATTCAACTGAAATGTAAAGGTCATAATTGGAGAATTTCCTCCCCTGATGGCTCTCCTCATACTATGATTATACCTCGTGTTAACTGGAGTAAAAACAAATAATAATGTGCTGATTGAATTCAAATTAAATTTTATTTCATTTATTACTGTACTTCTCTAAAATATGTCCTGCTCACTGCATCATTGTTCAGGGTCATAACTTATCAGTCAACCTTTGAATGAGTCAAGATAAACGGGCGTTCTCACCACCCGTCCAAACACCGCGAGCTTCCTGTTCCTGCTACACTGCTGTTCGTCTTAGCCTTCAGGTTACAGACGCCCCTAANCCGCGAGCTTCCTGTTCCTGCTACACTGCTGTTCGTCTTAGCCTTCAGGTTACAGACGCCCCTAAACCCTCCGCGGTTCCCATCATGCACCTCAGCGCTGCTTCTATTGGTAATCAATGGCAGACCGGTAAGACCTGATCAGCAGGGACTGTGGGAGGAGGATCAATAACAGCAGGAAGCTGCTGTGAGAACGAGGGAGAGAAGAGCTGTGAGAAAAACGCAACAAGCCCAAGCTGGAGGAGGGAACCTTCCATCAAAGGAGGGGGGGTCAGAGGGAACGTTCCATCAAAGGAGGGGGGGTCAGAGGGAACGTTCCATCAAAGGANCAGAGGGCTTTGTCCTCAGAGAAAATGTCAGGAGACAGAAAATCTGGACAAGTAATGGAAAACACAATTAAAGTGATAGAGCAGAAGATGTGAGGGACGGTGGAGAGCTGGAACGGCATCCGTCCGTCCTGAGGACCTGAAGGTTAAGTGTATTTAACGTCTTAAGACACAGACGCAGATATCTGAGCTGATTTCTGTTATTCTGTTAAACCCGAGGAAGAGAACGACAGCACGGGAACCCGCAGGATGGAGGACACGGAGAGACATTTCCAACTATCCATAACTATCCTATCCTGCTATACACACACATGAGCAGGAAAACGACGCATGGATGGAAGGATGATGGATAGATGGATGATGGATGGATGGATGATGATGAATAGATGGATGATGGATGACGTTGAAACACAGAAAGAGGCGTGTGAAGGTTGACAGATGAAGCGTGTAGACCAGACATCCTCAAAGTCCGGATCTGGTCTGATCCAGTCTGATCCGGTCCGACCCAGCTTGACTTCATAAACGGACCTTAGTCTGACTGGAAATACTAGTTTAAGATACTCTAACATTAATGATTTAAAGGACCATACCAGTGACTTCACATGTTTGAACCCAATAAATACAACATATATGTTACATTACTGACAATCACTTTCCAAAACATAAAAACATTTAATTTTCTTGTTGACAGATCTGCTAATCTGTCTACATCAAATGTTCAGGTGATGTGTGCACACACACACACACACACATTATGGTTGAATGGACAGGGTGATAACATGCACACGGGGGGGGGCAGGTTTGTGTGTGTGTGTGTGTGTGTGTGTGTCAGAGTTTATAAATGTGTCACAAAGATAAAGCTCTGGCCTTGGGGATGGATATGTGTGTGTGTGTGTGTGTGTGTGTGTGTGTGTGTGTGTGTGTGTGTGTCTGAACACAGATATGGATGGAGAGTCACGGAGAAGACAAATAGAATGATTGACTTGCTGACTGGTCTGCTGGTTTCCTAGGAGACGGTGTGAATGCTGATTGGCGTTAACTGATGTTAGCACATTAGCAGGTTGTGTTAGCATGAATATCATAGTAATTGTTATACAGGTGTGATAAAGGTAATAAAGCTGCTCTGGTGTCACGTGTGTGTGTATCAACACGTTCTCAGACACTGGTTTTATTGCTTCGGTTTGTGAATTCCTGCACATTTATCCGTCCTGCACCGTAACCTGATTGTGCCACCTGGCTGTAACATAATCACGCCGCACGCCATCTGTGTGTAATACAGCAGAAACACAATCACGACAACCAATCAGAGCTCAGCACCGCCTCCAAACATCACGCCTGTGCCATGAAGAGAAATATGAGCTTCCACGCTAGCACATTAAATTAGCACAGAGCCTAGCATTTCAGCTAACCAAATCAAAACCGGCTAATGACACACAGCGGCCAGGGTCATGGTGACCTTTGACCTCTCACCTCCAGCTCTGCCATGGACACCCAACCAGGGAAGAGAGAAAGAGACGGGAAGAGAGAGAGAGAGTGTGTGTTGAGGGTGAATGACAATGACATCCCATAACACTACAGGAACATCATGACAACACACACACACACACAGAGCCACAAATACCCTGACATCTGTGTGTGTATGCGTGTGTGTGT
Organism: Lucifuga dentata; assembly: GCA_014773175.1. Classification (NCBI taxonomy): domain Eukaryota; kingdom Metazoa; phylum Chordata; class Actinopteri; order Ophidiiformes; family Bythitidae; genus Lucifuga; species Lucifuga dentata. Next base: position 15,884 of record VXCM01008135.1, read on the forward strand.
TGTAATGATGTTCCTACAGTGTCATGGGATGTCACTGTCATTGTGTGTGTGTGTGTGCGTGTGACAGACAGCAGACTAAGGTGATGAGTCTATCGCCGTGGTAACAGCTGCCTGCAGCAAAATGATTGTGTGGCTGTCGACATCTCTGTCTTTCTTTCTTCAGCTGTCTGCTCTCCTCTCTCCTTTCCTCTTTCCTCTCCTCTCCTTTCCTTTCCTCTCCTCTCTCCTCTCCTCTTTCCTCATCTCATCTTCTCTCCATCTTCTATGTTCAGTCTCCTTTCCTATCTTTCTCTCCTCCTATGTCCCTTTCCTCTCCATCTCTCTTTTTTTCCGTCACCTCTCCTCTCTTCCATCAGGGTCGTGAGACTGAGCTCTTAATTAGTTGCCTAGCAACATTAGCCCGTTATCTGAGCATCCAATCAGCAGGTATTGGAGAACCATGGTGACATTATCATTAAAGCATTTTTCCTGCAGATATCTCAACATTATTTGAACCTGCTCCTTCTCCTCCTCCTCCTCCTCCTCCTCTTCCTGCTGCTACTGCTCCTCCTCCTCCACCTGCTCCTGCTCCGGCCTNCTCCTCCTCCTCCTCCTCTTCCTGCTGCTACTGCTCCTCCTCCTCCACCTGCTCCTGCTCCGGCCTCAGACCTGCTGACTTGCTGTCGGAGCGTTTCAGGACGTTAACGAGCTGGAAGGTCGTTTCCTGATGAGCTAACTGCTGCTGACGGTGCGGCGCTCTCTCGCCATTTCCTTGCTGCAGCTTCACTCCTCTGTCTTTTCTTTCATGACATCTCTCCATCAGACTGACGGCTTGCTGTCTTCTCATCCTCCGTGATCTTCTTTCACACATGAATCGTTACGTTCAGCATCATTTTTCTGGTCTTTTTAACGTGCTGTGAAGTCTCTGTTTGGCTGAGCAGCACAGGAGGTTATGTAGAAAGCACGAGGACAGCAACATGGCGACTCAGGGACACGTGGCGTCTCACGGTGGCGTTTATCTGCTGATCTCGCTTTCAGCACGTCTGATTTCTGTGTCAGACCAACTTCAGCCATTTTATCGTTCCTAAAATACCTCAGATCAGGCGCAGAATTTAAAGCCTCACTTCCTGCTCTCATGTAATTGGTCAGCACGTCATAACAAAAATGTCTAACGTCAGAGCGCCTTCATCACACGATTATTCACAGCTGTGTCAGGAAGGAAGCCGTTAGCAGACGTACCTGCTAACCTGACTTTTCAACACGACGCGTCAGATTAGCAGCAAATTAACGGCATTCTGACAGGAGCTTCATCAGCCTCCAACAATCACCTCCATCATCATCATCATCATCATCATCATCATCATCCTCACCATCACTGGCTCAGGCTGCTGTACGGCTGATTTTGATCTTGCTAGAGGTTTTAGCCATGGATGCTAACGTGCTAGCTTCACAGCATGCAGCTGGTTTTATTAGTTCATTAGTTAGTTAATTGATTAAACTCTTCATATAGTTTGTGATTGACAACTCTCTGACTCTACCTGCTGTGATGTCATCGTCTGTCACGTCCATTTCCTCCTCAGGAACCTTCGTCTCCACCGGCTGAGCCTCCGCAGGGGGCGGGGCTACAGGAGGAGCTTCTGGGGTCGTCCCCGCTTGGGGGAGAGAGAGAGAGAGAGAGAGAGAGAGAGAGAGAGAGAGATCATTTAATTTGTATAAATGTATAAATATCTTGACAGTCAGATCATCAGGTTAAAAGTAAATGTGGTTTGTGTGTGTGTGTGTGTGTGTGTGTGTGTGTGTGTGTGTGTGTGTGTCTCCATTAATTCTCCAGATAATGAGGAGGACCAATACAATTTTATTAGCTACTTAAACATACTTAATCTGAAAATAAAGACCAACAAAGAAACCTGCACTGATGAGCTGTTAATGACACACACACACACACACACACACACACACACACACACTCCTTCATATGTCGTGTTTTCATTTGGCTCTTATCTGTCCTCTGCCAATTAAAAGCAGCTTTTCATTAGCGGCGGCTAATGAATGAAGAGAGTAAAGGTGGGAAAGCTAATCTCTGTGAAGGCTGCTAATTGATTAATCACAGACACACACACACACACACACACACAGAGGCAGAAAGCCAATAAGGGGTTTGGTTGTTGATGCTCTATGTTGACATGATAAAAATTTAATTGGACGTAATTGAAAAACTAACAGATGCTGTGATTGGATGATGTTCCTGCTCTTTCTCTCCTGTGTGTGTGTGTGTGTGTGTGTGTGTATTTAAACGGTCATTCTCTTTATGTTTATACCAATAAAGCTTCACAGAATTAAATGGAGAACAATGGGAAGGACTGGAGGAAATGGGGGG
>VXCM01008135.1:18674-33844 GCA_014773175.1 Lucifuga dentata
CTCCTCCTCCTCCTCCCTTTTGTCCATAGTCTCGTTCCGTTCCTGGATCAGATTACTCCATGAGTTAATTATGAGTTTGGATAACTGGAACTAAAAATGATGACAAAGAATAAAACAATGAAAATAATAATAAACTTTATCTAATGACATTTTCTCATGTCTGATGTTTCATGTGCATTCAAGTTAAAGGACCATACCGGTGATTTTGTATGACTGAGCTCAATAAATAAAATCTGCAAACATGTGACATTACCAACAACCATTTTCCAAATCATAAAATTGGAGTGGTAAATATTAGAATTCTTTTTCCTACCATCCATTCTGTCTTTGGTTTCACTTCCCCTAATGTTAGCCTAATGTTAGCATTTAGCTCAAAGTGGTTATGTTAATGTTAGCATTTAGCTCAAAGTAGTGTTGTGTTGGTCCACTGTGTGTGCAAATGCTTAACATAATCTATATCATATTTAAAATAAGAAATACACATAGATTTTCTCTCTTGCTCTCTCTCTCCCTCGTGTGTGTGTGTGTGTGTGTGTGTGTGTCTCGTGCTGTCATTGACTCGGTGACATTTCCTCAATACTAAAAGCTAATGGATAAATACAGGCGTCTTCCTTCAAATACCACAAACACCACTCAGAGAGAGAGAGAGAGAGAGAGAGAGAGAGAGAGAGAGAGACAGACAGATTTTCATTCATGAGATCTTTAATCTGATTCTTCTGGTTTCGATGCAGCAGCAAACCCTGGGGGAGACACACACACACACACACACACACGCACACGCACACACACACACGCACAGCTTCCTGCTTTGTTCATGTATGACGTGGTCGATGTGCTAACACGCTGTGCTGTATTATCTCATGACTTCCTGTGCAGATTTATGACTTTCTCAGGATTTTCCAGGATTTCCAGGAGCAGCAGGAGTCTGTTTCAAGCTGCTCAGTCTTCTATGACCCTTTAACCTCTCTCTCTCTCTCTCTCCCATCCATATTCGTCCCCGAGGTCATCGGCCCATCACTGCCCCTCCCCCACACCCGTCCTCCCCCGCCTGTAAGGCTACTGTGGTAACACAACACTGACCGGTGCCCATTTCCATGGCAACCGTTCCCCTGAGAACCCCCCAGCATCCTCAGCAACCACAGGGCTACTCCTCCACACACACACACACACACACACACACACACACAGCATTTTAGAAGGCTGCTTCTAGTAAAAGAAGGTGGAGATTCACCTTTCTTCCCATCAGCAGGTCTAACTATAGACAGAGATGTGGGGAGGAGAGAGAGAGAGAGAGAGAGTGAGAGTGAGAGACAGGGGTGTAGCAGGTGGAGGGAGTTTAAACATCTTATCACAGCTGATTTTGGAGTAAAATCTTTATTTTTTGATAAGTTCAAGCTTTAACACTGCAGATAATCTGTGTGTGTGTGTGTGTGTGTTTGTGTGTGTGTGTGTGTGTGTACCTGAGTCACACTGTTTGTTTAATGTCTGTTGTACGAGTGTTTAAATATCTGTCATGATACACAGACACAACTCCAAGGCTTCAATTATCTCACCAAATTATCAGTCCTCTCTGTCTGCCTGCCTGTCTCTCCTTCAGTCGTCAGTGTGCACATGTGCAGTAAACACACTTTTGTTTCATTCACTTTTTCATGTCTGATAAATAACTGCAGGTCATTTTTTATGCTTCTGTTACCAACGTCCCACAAACACGGACTAAAAAACAGCCAATCACAATCATCCATTGAGTCAACAGCCAATCACAATCATTCTGAGTCAACAGCCAATCACAATCATCCATTGAGTCAACAGCCAATCACAATCATTCTGAGTCAACAGCCAATCACAATCATCCTCTGACTCAACAGCTAATCACAATCATCCATTGAGTCAACAGCCAATCACAATCATCCTCTGAGTCAACAGCCAATCACAGTCATCCTCTGACTCAACAGCCAATCACAATCTTCCTCTGAGTCAATAGCCAATCAGAATCACTAAGACTGACTTACGGGAGCTGACGGTGTCCACATACTGAGGCAGGTAAGGGGCCCACATGTCAATGGTATCCTTACGTCCTGATTGGCCAATCCTTCTTAGCTCGGCCAATAGGAGAGCTTGTGCAGCTTCTCGCACCTGAAACAACAAGAGAACCTTTAGAGAAAGAGACAAAAAAAATCTATCAACTACATCTGTGTGGAACCAGACTGAGACCAGTTCCTGGTCTGACCTGCACCAACGAACCGCAGGAAAAAAAACACCCAAAAAAACCCGCCAAAAAAAACAACGAATCACAGCAAAGCAGGAAAGAAACCGTGTCTGATTGGATGAAAAAAGCTTTTTATCAGCAGTTATCTGTGCTGCATCTTTACATTCTGACAAACTGCTCAGACAAATCAAAGGGAGATGTCATCTGTGTGTGTGTGTGTGTGTGTGTGTGTGTGTTACCTCCAGACAGCGATCCTGCCACCTCCGGGCCAACATCTCCAGCAGAGGAGGTCTGAACTTGTCCAGGCCGAGCAGGTCAGGGAGCATCACACAGTGCATGGCAGCCAGCTGACTCCAACCTACACACACACACACACACGCACGCACGCACACACACACACACACAGATAAATCAGATTTCGTCAGATCTTTAGATTTGAAGCTGAAAGCTCTGCTGGTGTTTCCTGTTGGCCATAATAGAATTAGGGACACACACAGATGGTTTTTGGTTCATGCTTAACATGGATGCTTTCATGAAAATATGACGGAATTTCTGCCAAAACTGCCATTTTTTTTAGTTATTACTGCTGCTAATACTGCCGCTACGTCTGCTAACACCTGCTGCTATGCTGGTTGCAACTAATGCAGATACTGTTGCCGCTAATGCTGCTATGAATGCTAATGCTGCTGCTAATGCTGCTGCTAATACTGCTGCTAATACTACAGCTAATACTGCAGCTACATCTGCTAATACCTGCTGGTTGTAACTAATGCTGATAGTGTTGCCGCTAATGCTGCTATGAATGCTAATGCTGCTTGTAATTGCCACTAATGGTTGTAACTAATTATAATAATAATTTTAATTATTATTGTATTATAATTAGTTGTAATTATTACAACTAATAATAATTGCAACTAATGCTGATATGAATGCCAATGCTGCTGCTAATACTGCTTCTAATAATGTTGCTAATACTGCTGCTAATGCTGCTGCTAATACTACAGCTAATACTGTTGCTAATACTGCTACTATTGCTGCTAATATTGCTGCTAACACTGCTGCTACAACTGCTAATCTGCTGCTTTGTCCTACAGCGCCACCAAAAGTCCCGGAGTTGAACTGCTCGGTCGTCATGCACATGAAAGCTGGAGAATCGTGAACGTCAGGACACGCAGATGTTCCTTTTCAGAACTCATCCACGTCTGCAGCATGCGTGTTAAGCATCACCATCATACATTAATGACCTCTGACCTCACCTTTTCACACATCCTCTAACATTCAAATACATTCTGTAGGAAAAGAATCTCACTGAAGTCACTTTGAAGATAATTCAGCAGCTTTTCCTGCTCATGTCTGATCGATGCAGCTGAGCAGTTGAAAACAAACGAAAGCTTTCCATGATGGATTTAAACGTCTTATTTTCCTCCACAGTCATTTATCACGTGACAGAACACAAACGTGGTGGTGGTTATACTGCATGTTTCAGGAGATGAGAACATGTGATGGCAGCAAAGAAACTCCTCAGACATTTCTTTGTCAGAGCACAGTGAAAACTTACCTGCTTCAGTCATTTTCAGTATTTTAGCCCCATAAAACATCAGAGAACATGTAAGCTGAGGTTTGTGTGTTTTAGGAAGGCTCTGTGAGCATGCTTGCTGTTTTACATCTGATATTTAGTGAAAATTATTATCAAACTCTGAGTCTAAAGAAAACTGGAAACCTGAAGGTCGTTATTCAGCTTTCAAGGCACTATATTTGCCTGTGGGCACTATAAATGTAAAACGTAAAGGATCATATCGGTGATCATGTCTAAATAATTATAGGACATTCATTGGACGACTCCTAAAAGCAAATATCCTGTAAAAAAAAAAAATAAAAATAACTTTTAATTGCCATTTTAAAGAAAAAATCAAAAGCATTAAAAGCAGTAAGGCGAAGAGCAAAACGTAGCTAAGTGAAGCACGTCAGCTCATCCACCACAAAACACGAATTTAAAAAGAGCTCAAAGTGACTGAAATTAGTTCTGGACCAGGATTCAATTATTTAAAAGAAACTTTAGCATTTTTTCCCTAAGAAAGGGTCAGATGGAGTTCAAAGTGCTGAATGTGAAAATGAAATTTAAGGGAAATGTAATAGTTTGAAGTTGCTGCTAGCATTTCTTTGGGCTCTTTGGGTCTGGAAGTGTTTTTTCTTTGAGGTGAAAATAGCAAACATGCAAACAGAGTGAGACACGCTGAGACGTGGAGCAGTGAGATGGCTAACAGAACGGACAGAAAGACAGAAACAGGACTGTGATCAGTTTCACTCCACAGTATTTCTGTAGAAAATGTTTATTTGTTTGCTGATGACTCAACTCTTTAGGTGGTTTATGCGTAATGCAATGCAGACATGTCAGCACGAACACAGAAAAACTGACAATTGCAGCCAAAAGAGCGGGCAGTGGAGGCGTGTTAGAGTCACCTGTGTGGTCGTACCTCTCAGTCTATGAAACAACAGATGAGGTTTCTGTATGTAAACGCACCTTCATTGATGATTGGCCAAGTGAAGAGGTGCAGAGGAAAAGGAAGGCAGTGTGGAGGAAAACCGAGAGAGACGGACTGAAAAAACTAAGAATAACAAATAACTTTTTCATCTTTCAGCAACTCGTTAATCAACATCGGCCTCCACGTTTTGTTGTTGTGAACCAGAAAATACTTCTGTTTCTGCTAGGTTGGTTTTTTGTTGGAGCAGTCAAGAAGGTAGGAAAAACAATTCTACTGCTCCAGTAGTATGTTTTGGAAAATGGTTGTCAGCAACATGTATGCAGGTTTTATTTATTGGGCTCAAACATGCAAAATCACTGGTATGCTCCTTTAAAGACCAATATATGTCTTCAACTGACTGAAAGTGGACTGAACTCAGTCCTGACAGACAGACAGACAAGCAGACAGACAGACAGACAGACAGACAGGCAGACAGACAGACAGACAAGCAGACAGACAGACAGACAGACAGACAGACAGACAGGCAGACAGACAGACAGACAAGCAGACAGACAGACAGACAGACAGACAGACAGACAAGCAGACAGACAGACAGACAGACAGACAGACAAGCAGACAGACAGACAGACAGGCAAGCAGACAGACAGACAGACAGGCAAGCAGACAGACAGACAGACAGGCAGACAGGCAGGCTGTAAACCAAAACAAGGACAAAGACACCTCAAGAGATGAAATTAAAACAACTGAGCAGAGAAAAAGACAAATGAAACAAAACGAGGAATTCCAAAAGGGGAAGACATGAACACAAAGAGGATGGATGAAGAGAGCGACTTTTTTTATTTTTCATATTTGACTCTGTTGCACTGATGAAGACTTTTGTTGCTGTCAGAGAAAAACATGAGCAGAACTCAGATTAATTTGACAAAAGGTGACATGGAATGTGAAAGACTGATTCTGTGTCCTGATCATAATGATAACTGATAACTTACAGCACTCATCAATGCAAGAGTGCAAAATGTTAAAACACTGAAGGAAGACGAGGAAGAGGAGGAGCAGGAAAAAATCAGCAAAGTGATGGAATAACAATGAAAAGAAACAAAAATAAACACTCTAAGGAGAGAAGGAAGGAAGGAAGGAAGGAAGGGAGTGATGAAGGCTGTAAATGAGCATGGAGGGTGCTGATCCCTGAGCGCTCAGTTCAGTCTGTACCTTCGTTGACTGAGGGCACGTTACGAGCAGCAGGGCCGGGGCCGGGGGCCTCCTGAGAAGGGCCTCCAGGGGCCCCCAGGGCCCCAGCAGCAGCAGCACTGGCTGCAGCAGCTTGTAAGAAAAGGAGAGAAAGAGTCAAAAAGGAAAGAGGAAGTTAGAAAGATATAAAAGTTACAGTACAAACAGGAGAGAAGGAGAGAAACAGGAGAAGAAAACGTAGAAGAAGAAGCACAAAGATATACAGACCTGTTTAATTAAACGGCAGCCATGTTTGATTAACTTCAATTAAGGTGGAAAGATAAAAAATTAAACCTTTCTGGAGCTGCGAGTCCAAATAAAGGATCACAGATCCTGTTTAATAAACTTTTTTTGCATCTAAATCCACAAGGTGACAGCCGAGCATTCTGATTGGCTGATGACCCCCAAAAGAACCAGAACCAGTTACTCTAAAAATATATTCTACATGTAAAAGTTGATTCTGTGTACAAACATTTAATGTTAATGAGACACGGCTGCAGCGTGAGTTAATGATTATTATAAAACACAACATAAACATAAAGAAAGAAAAGAACAAAAGTAAAACAAAAAAACAAAAAAACAAAAAAAACAGAAAGTTAACAATTTTACACACAGAGACCAAAAACTTCCTAACATATTAAAATTAAAAGAAAAAAAAATCCAAAAGAAGGAAGACATTTTTCAAACAGATACAGAAGAAGATTAAAAGGAAAGTTGAGAAAATAAAGAGAAATAAAGTAAAGAGACAGAATTGAAGAATTCTTTTCCAGCAAACACTTTGAGACAAAAATCAGCTGTTAGAGAAGACAGACAGAAAAACAAAGAGTTCAGACTTCTGCTCCCATCTCTACAAAACAAACAAAAACTATTTTACATGACAAAATGCATCAAACACAAAATATCATCGTGTTAAATTTCAATTTGGATTATTTACCTTCTTGCATGCTAGGAACAGAAACCTGAAGCCTTTAACAAGTCAACGTGTTTCACATCTAAACAGAATAACTAAAAATAAATCAGAAATAATCCTAAAAGTAACGAATCAAACCGTCTGAACTCAAACGAACAACCGGAAAACAAAAAGCTGTGAAAGTCTGAAAAACACAGAAAAACGTTACAACAGGCTGGAGATACATTCTGATCCAAATACTTTAACAAGAAAACAGACAACAGTCCATCAGAAAAAAGAAAGAGAGAATAATGAAAGGAGAGATGTGGTGTTGAACGGGCAGCAGGCTGAAGCCATGCAGCGAACGAGTGAATATATAGAGAAAAAGAGAGAGAGAGGAGAAAGAAGATGAACGAGGTGCAGACAGCAGCAGTTAGGATAAAAGAGCACAAAGATCAGCAGCAGCCGATGACATCATCATCATCGTCATCCAATCAGCAGCACATCCTCATTAGCTGCTTTAACGAGTCATCAGACCCCCATGAACTGAAAGTTTCAACAGGAAGAATGAAAGTTCAGAGGAAGAGTGAGAGAAAGCAGTATTCACTCTTTTCATATTTATAGTTTGATGATTCAGAAATGTCTCAAACACAAAGGCTGACAGCTTCAACCTGAAAATCTCACTCTGAGTAAATCTCACTCTCTCAGAGTAAATCTTACTCTGAATAAATCTCACTCACAGAGTAAATCTCACTCCCAGAGTAAATCTCACTCTCTCAGAGTAAATCTTACTCTGAGTAAATCTCACTCACAGAGTAAATCTCACTCCCAGAGTAAATCTCACTCTCTCAGAGTAAATCTTACTCTGAGTAAATCTCACTCACAGAGTAAATCTCACTCTCTCAGAGTAAATCTTACTCCCAGAGTAAATCTCACTCCCAGAGTAAATCTCACTCTCTCAGAGTAAATCTTACTCTGAGTAAATCTCACTCTCAGAGTAAATCTCACTCCCAGAGTAAATCTCACTCTCTCAGAGTAAATCTTACTCTGAGTAAATCTCACTCTCAGAGTAAATCTCACTCCCAGAGTAAATCTCACTCTCACAGAGTAAATCTCACTCTGAGTAAATCTCACTCTCACAGAGTAAATCTCACTCCCAGAGTAAATCTCACTCTCAGAGTAAATCTCACTCCCAGAGTAAATCTCACTCTGAGTAAATCTCACTCTGAGTAAATCTCACCTCTCACTTTACAGAATAATGACTGTTTAAAATGTGTTCAGAATAAACCTGCATGTAGATCTCTCTCTCTCTCTCTCAGCTCGTGGCCTAACGTTCACTCTTCATGAAGCTGAATAGGCGTGTGGCATTCTTCACGCTACATGCTTGTCACGCTTCGCCTTCTTTATAGTCTGACAAAAGCAGTGAGGCCCCAACACCCCCCAGCACCCGAGGTGCCACCCCAACACGTGTGTGTGTTGGGCAGATGGTGTCGGCTGTTAAAATAACCCCCACAGTGACACAAAGTGGGTTTGTATTAGAGCTGCTGATCTTCTTTCTTCTTCTCTCAGTATTTAACCTGAAACATCTTCTGATGATTTAAAGTTATAATCTGTGATTCCAAACTTAAACACAGTTTCCTCATGAAAACTGTGCTGCCCGTCTTCATATGAACTTTTCTTTCTGTGAATCGCTGCCTGTGATCCAGCATCCTCGAGTCGTCTTTTCCCTGCTGCTGATGACTCCTGTTTAAAGGACCTGGAAGGTGTTTGTCTCGTTCTCTTATCCACCAATCAATTAAAAGAACTTACTGGTGACTTTACAAGTGTGAGCCCAAACACAAACATTTTCCAATTGTTTTTCCTACCTTCCAGACTAACATTGGTTTCAGTTCATTCCAGACAACATAATAACCTGTAAAGACTTGAAATACACTTAAGATAAATAATCCATCACAACAAATACAACATCTATTAAATTTTTACTTAATTTAACCAACAGGAATATAGTGAGAAGAAGACGACTTTTACAGAGAAACTACGACTGTGACTTCTACATTTTGACATAAACTAGTATGCAGGTAATATTTATTGTGGTTAATCATGCAAAATCACCGGTATGGTCCTTTAAGGAAACCTGCGTGGCAGCTGACATTTTTCATGATGAAAATTTGAGATAATATTTCCCAAAAAGGACGTAGTAAAACTATAAACATTACTAAGGTACTACTTCACAGTACTGTTTAAGTGGAAACTCTTAAGTGAAAACCTGCAGAATAGCCCTTTAAAAAGCCCAGAGGTGAGGAAGAGCAGCAGCTTCCTCTTCCTCTTTTTACACCGCCTGTGGGCTGTATTATGAACACCCCACCCCACCCGCCCCGCAGGGCCCCGGGGACGAACCGAGCGCCCCTCTGAACGCACCTTGTTTAATCTGAGCCTGCAGTGCCGGGCTGGAGGGCTGAGGGGGGGCGGCCAGCCGGCGAGGAGTCTCCGGGGTTCCTCCTGGTCTGGGAGGCCTGAGGAGGAACACAAAGAGGAGGCGCATCAAATATTAAAGGAGGACACACACACACAGAAATACACTCACAGAAATACACACGCATGCATACTGAAATACACACACACACACACACACACAAATACACACAGAAACACACATGCATGCATACTGAAATACACACACACACAGAAATACACTCACAGAAACTCACACGCAAAAATACACACGCATGCATACTGAAATACACATGCAGAAATACACTCACAGAAACACACACACACACAAACAGAAATACACTTACAGAAACACACACAGAAATACACACGCATGCATACTGAAATACACACACAGAAATACACTCACAGAAACACACGCAAAAATACACACGCATGCATGCTGAAATACACAGAAACACACAGAAATACACACGCATGCATACTGAAATATACATACACGCACACAGAAACACACACACACAGAGAAATACACTCAGGAACACACACACATGTAAGCAGAACCTGCATCTGCAAAGGCTTCATTTTTACTGTGTGCCAATTTTAAGCTCTGTGTGTGTGTGTGTGTGTGTGTGTGTGTGTGTGTGTGTCAGGCTCCAGTCTATTGGATTTTAGGTTAAGAATGTAACGTGGAGGCATCGACCTTTCAGACACACACACACACACACGTGTGTGTGTGTCTGTGAGTACAGTGTATGTCTGGCTGGAGCTTTCTTTGTGTGCTCTGAGAGTTGTTTGTTTGTTTTTGTTTGTTTGTTTACTTGTTCGTTTGTTGTTTACCTGGCTGTTGTTTTTTTTGTTTGTTTACCTGGCTGTTTGTTTACCTGGCTGTTTGTTTATTTGTTTGTTTTACCTGGCTGTTTGTTTACCTGGCTGTTTGTTTGTTTACCTGGCTGTTTGTTTGTTTGTTTAGCTGTTTGTTTGTTTGTTGTTTACCTGGCTGTTTGTTTGTTTGTTTACCTGGCTGTTTGTTTGTTTACCTGTTTGTTTGTTGTTTACCTGGCTGTTTGTTTGTTGTTTACCTGGCTGTTTGTTTGTTTGTTTACCTGTTTGTTTGTTGTTTACCTGTGTGTTTGTTTGTTTGTTTGTTGTTTACCTGGCTGTTTGTTTGTTTGTTGTTTACCTGTTTGTTTGTTTGTTTGTTGTTTACCTGGCTGTTTGTCTGTTTGTTTGTTTACCTGGCCGGAGCCTTCTTCATGTGCTCTCCGACGAAGGTGGCGTTGGTCATGCCCATCAGTGTGTTGGCCAGAGAGATGACGGACAGCAGGTGCTGCGTGGTGACGGCCCGCGACACGCCGTACGTGCCTTTACCCACGATGTCAGACAGAGTCAACTTCCTGCCCGTCGCCACGGACAACTGCTGCAGCAAAGACTCCTGGGAAATAAACGTTACAAACAGGAAGCAAATGAGAAGGAGCTAACGGGGACAATCTGAGCTTTAAGATAGACAGGCAGAGAGACAGGTAGACAGACAGAGAGACAGGCAGACAGACAGACAGACAGAGAGACAGACAGACAGAGACAGAGAGACAGGCAGACAGACAGACAGACAGAGAGACAGACAGACAGAGACAGAGAGACAGGCAGACAGACAGACAGACAGAGATAGACAGAGACAGACAGACAGACATGCAGACAGGCAGACAGGCAGGCAGACAGACAGACAGAAAGAGCGACAGACAGACAGGCAGACAGACAGGCACAGAGACAGGCAGACAGACAGGCAGACACAGAGACAGACAGACAGACAGGCAGACAGACAGGTACCTTGAAGGTCGGCAGCATGAGCGACATGTGACCTCCTCTGGAGATGAGGCCAAAGGAGATTGGGCAGTGAGGTCTGAGCATGCCCAGTCTGTCCTGGCAGATGGCGTCCAGCTGGGCGTTGAGTCCCCAGGCATGCAGGCAGGACATGAAGAGTTTGGCCGTGTCCATGGTCAGGTTGTACTCCAGCAGACTCAGAGACTTGGACTTCTCCTCACGCCTCCTCATCTCCTCCTCCTCCTCCTCGTCTTCATCCAGCAGGTGTTCTTTGATCGTCTCCTTCATCGTCTCCTTCACCTGGTTCACAGCAGAACATCCAAACCATAAAAAAGTCAAAACTAAACTGATCCTCGGGATTCGCCGTGACCTTTGACCTCGTCTTTGTTTCGTGCTCCTGACCTGTTTGAAGATCTTGTTGGCGAGGAAGGAGCCGCCCTTGTCAGCGCCGGCCTGACTCTTCTGCAGCGTTTCTGGGGAGACCAGCATGGGGTTTGGCCTCTGCGCCTCCTCCGTCAGCAGCTGGATGATCACCGCCTCCACGTCAAAGAACAGCACGTGCATGTCGGCGTCTGTCACGTTCGTCTTCATCGCCTGCACCACCAGGGCATTATGGGAATATTTCGGCAGGTTTCCCTGGAGGAGAAAGCAGGTCAATTCATGAGACATTAACTGTCGTCACGGAAACTGAATTTTCTTGAAAACTGTTTTTGAGTTAAAGGTAAAGAAACAGAGAAACGCCTAAGGCTAACGTCTTGTTAACGTGATCTGTGTCTGCGAACGTCAGCCGACGACTTCCTGCGTCCTTTAAATCCTTTCGTATCAGCTGAAGTTTGCTGCGCTGTGATTGGCTGTCAGGAGGCGTTTTCGGAACGAGCTTCATCTATTTTTATAATAATAAGAAATTAAATGTTTGTTGACTGTCTCTCTGCGTTCCGTTAACGGCAAGCCACACACACCGTGATTTAAAATAACTTTATTAGCCAGCGCGAGCAGCAACAGGAGTTTATCTGTTACGGACCGTACCGCACCTGGATACACCTGGATACGCGTTCATTTATGTCAGCATTCATTAACTAAATAAATTCATCTGTTAATGAGATCAGCGCATTATCAGGCATTATAGCTGTGTCCAGAAATGATGCATTTAAAGACTGTGGGAAATTATCACGACGGTTTACATCAAAGGTAAGAGACAGAGAGACGAGAGAGAGAGAGAGAGAGAAAATAATCAGCCTCACTGACTGTGAGATACAATGCACCTGCAGTTGTAACACACACACACACACACACACACACACACACACACACACACACACACACATTAAGTGATGTTCTTTCACCCTTAGGGAAGGCTTTTCTGATAGACCTGAGATTGTGTGTGTGTGTGTGTGTGTGTGTCTTTCCACTATCAGATTTTAACACACATAAGTTCAAACAAAACAATGTTGTATCAAATATTCTGTCACTGGCAGGATTTTCTGGTAAATACGTGTGTGTGTGTGTGTGTGTGTGTGTGTGTGTGTGTGTGTGTGTTTAGCGTGTGTGTGTTTTGGTGGATGAACACTGCCACCTACAGGCTGACACGCGTTACACACAGAAGGACAAAGAATCAGGTCGTTCTGCTTCAGAAATAAAAACTTCCTGAAGGAAACTTTAAATCCTTCATTACTTGACATGTTTCTTTATTCTAATTCTTACATCTTGAACATGTCTGTAAAATGCTTCTTCTGTGTGATTTTAGCCAGCGGTCAGTTTACATACGTGTTAAAACTTCAATTAAATTCCCATTAAGGCCATAAATCAATTTTACTCCACATAACTAGCAGTGAGATAATTAGATCAGAATCAGCAGAAATGTGATTTTTAAATGGATTCATTTCATACCTGCTGACTCTCATCACGTGATTCTCTGGACATACATGTCACGTATGTCCAGAGAATCACATGGTCTCATTATCGTTCGTGTACATGTCTTTCCCATGTTAGATAAATGAGCAGGACTGAGTGATATTCCTTCATTTTATAAATATAATAAAAGTCTAAATATGCTGACATGTTGTTTTGTTAAAACATCTGCATGTTCTTTTTTTCCTGTATGTTGATTTAAAACATACAGGATTTTATTTCAACAATACGATAAGTTATTTTAAGCCGATGGAGAAACTATTTTTCCATTTCTATATTTTTATTAATTCAGTCATTTTGAGTAAACGTAGAGTCTCTGTCGTTAACATGACTTCCTGCTCATTAAATTAAATAATCATTGTTTCCTGTTTTTTTTAACACGTAAAAAACCTACAATTTACCAATAATCCTTTATGTCAGATGCTGACATTTCAATTCATGTCTGTTCTGTTGGCATGTAACCCCATACACACACACACACACACACACACACAGTGTCCTATGCTGCTGGCATGGAGTAGAGGCNCCCCATACACACACACACACACACACACACACAGTGTCCTATGCTGCTGGCATGGAGTAGAGGCATCAGTCTAAAGGTCATCATCATCATTCTGCAGGACCCTTCTGGCCAACAACACACACACACACATGCATGTACACACACACATGCACACATGAACGTGCATGCACATACACACATGCACGAACACATGCAGGCATGCACGCACGTGCACACACACCACAGACATGCACATGCACAAACACACACACACACACATGCAAAAGCACACAGACACGTCAGCAGCATTATGAAATGATTTCATCAGGATTTTACTCAAACTTAAATGTTTATGTATTAATTGCATATTTACACAGATTATTTTAAATAAAACATGACGTCATGTTTAACTTCCAGAATTTAAAAACTAAAAATATTTTAAAAAACTGTAATAATAATAGAAATTATTATTATCAGCTGTTATTGAAATATAAATTTCAGTAACAGCTGATAATTCTCTACATGTTATATGTATATAACATGTAGAGATATACATGTGTCATATATGTATATGTCTATACATGTTGTATATGTATGTCTCCATGTGCCGTATGTATGTCTCTACGTGTTGAATATATGTCCATATGTGTCATATATATGTCTATACATGTCGCATATATATGTGTGTGTGTGTGTCTCTACATGTCGTATATCTGTCTCTACGTGTTGAATGTGTCTATATGTGTCGTATATGTATGTCTATACATGTTGTATATATACGTCTATATGTGTCGTATATGTATATGTCTATACGTGTCGTATATATATGTCCATACATGTTGTATATATATTTCTGTACGTGTCGTATATATATATGTCCATGCTTGTCATATCTATATATCTATATACATAAATATATATATATGTATATATATATATGTCTATACATGTTGTATATATATGTCTATACGTGTCGTATATGTACATGTCTCTATGTGTCGTATATGTATGTCTATACATGTATATATATATACAGTATGTCTATATATGTCGTATATATACATCTATATGTGTCATATATGTATGTCTATACGTGTCATATGTATGTCTATACGTGTCGTATATATATGTCCATACGTGTCATATATGTATATATCCATATGTGTCATATATGTATATATGTCTATACGTGTCATATATATATGTCCATACATGTTGTATATATATTTCTGTACATGTTGTATATGTATGTCTATGCTTGTCATATATATATGTCTATACATGTTGTATATGTATGTCTATACATGTCATATATGTACATGTCTATATGTGTCGTATATGTATGTCTATACGTGTCATATATATATATGTCTGTCATATATGTATGTCTCATGTATGTCTATACGTGTCATATATATCTCTATATGTGTCATATGTCTATACATGTCATATATGTATATGTCTATACGTGTCATATATATATGTCCGTACGTTGTCTATACGTGTCCTGTACGTGTCGTATATGTATATGTCTATGCTTGTCATATATGTCTATACACGTTGTATATATATGTCTATATGTGTCGTATATGTATGTATATCTTCTTCTTCTTTTCCTTTCGGCTTTCCCTTCAGGGGTCAACCACAGCGAATCATCTGCCTCCATCTAACCCTATCCTC
>VXCM01008136.1:9844-23165 GCA_014773175.1 Lucifuga dentata
CCAAAAAAAAAAAAAAAGGTAAAATCATCTATTTATGGTGTACCTGATACAGGTATGAAGTAGTAGAATTGATTATCTCATGATCCATTTTTGATTGAGTTCTTTGAAAAACAATCATAACCAGTGAAAGGTTTTTTTTTTTTTTTTTTTCTGCTTTTTGTTATTTTCAAACTTGGAAAACATTAAAGGACCATACTACCCATTTTGCATATTTGAGTCTAATATATTCAATTTTCATACATGTTTCATTACTGACAATCATTTCTCAAAGCTTTCCTGATATTTTGCAAAATCTCTTAATCTTTCAAAATCAAATATTCAGTGATACACTCACCTTAAAAATCCATGTTTCTCCTGCTAATAGTTACACAGCCTTATGAAGTCATGGTCCTTTAAATTTTTCCATAAACGCAGGTCTTCTTTTGGGACTATATTCCCCGGTGGAGGCATACATTCACTCCACGCTTTTTATTGAGCTTAAACACTAAAATTACATAACTTCTAAAAAAAACCTGAATACACGTCTTGTTGGTGATGATGGATTACCTATCCCAAGAACGTTTCAAGTATCAACAAGTTGATTTTAATAGCAGAATGAACTGAAATCAATGGAGGTCTGGAAGGTAGGAAAAACATTTTTAATTCACCGTTCCAGTAGCATGCTTTGGGAAATGATTGTCAGTAACATTACGTGTATGAAAATTTAATATATTAGGCTCAAACATACAAAAATAGTGGTATGGTCCTTTAAGATTTTCACCAGCTCAAGTTTATCGTCCTGAGTCATTTATCACTGTTTAAACGTGGTAAATGAAAGACGGAATTCAACGAAAAACCTCAACTGACTTGAGACTCCAGAGGGTTAAAATAAAGTGAAGAAATGCCAAAGAGAACAGATGGAAAGAGAAGAAGAAACACCAGCGACAGTATAACCACCTGTCTGTTTAACGCATCAGAGGACCGACGGCCTGCAGCCAAAGACAACACGCCGCTGACTATCTCCTCAGACTGCAGGCCGTTATCTCTTCCTCTTTTTCCGTACATCTGTTTCTAGGTCATGGGAGTTTTTGTTTTTTCCTGAGAAAACTCGGCGGGAGTGGAGGAGTCGGCTTTGTNGGTCATGGGAGTTTTTGTTTTTTCCTGAGAAAACTCGGCGGGAGTGGAGGAGTCGGCTTTGTGTGTTCATACAGTTAGTGTTTTGGTGATTTATTTACAGTAAACAGCTGGAGTGAGTTCGTGAAGGCAGTTCTGGAAACGTGTTCAAGGTACTGTATCTGCTAAACCGCATCACAGCTGTTAAACACGTCAGTGACATTTGGTTTGCTTTTACATCACAGGCCAAGGAATCAGGGAGCAATCAGTTTTTGATCCGGATTCAGATCCAATAAATTTGACGGGATTTAACATGACTTAACATTGTGAGATGCGTTCCAAAATGTGTTTGCACAGCTATGTGGTTTATTGTGGCTGAATATGACTCGTTGTTACAATTCGTTTGGACAGGCGATCGCTTTCAGGTGAGGACGTAGCCTCAGGCTGGTGTTTAACAAACTCTGTAGCAGTTTGTTTGTGGTGGGAATATGTTCTCAGCTCGTTCTGAACCAATTACAGTGTGATCTATTGATCTACTGCTGGCTCTTTTCCACTGATAAGGGGCTGGAGCCGGTGCTCAGCTGGTGTTAGAGTTACCCAAGATCAGAGGCGATTGAGAACCGGCTCATGTTTCCAGTGGCGCCACAGCCGTTTTGGAGAATTGACAGTTTGGGTTTTTTTTTTTTTTTTTTTTNTTTTTTTTTTTTTTTTTTAGGTTTCTTTAGCTTATTAAAGTTATCTGCTCCATCATCTAACTATAAAGACAGAAATCTCTGTCTGTGGCACCAACATCTCTAGAACCCGACACTGTATAAAGTTGATATTCAGCAGGTTTNCTGTCTGTGGCACCAACATCTCTAGAACCCGACACTGTATAAAGTTGATATTCAGCAGGTTTATTGATCAGGACCCAAGGACATGCAGTGTCGCGTGTGAAGTTGTTTGGATGAGCGGTTCTTGAATTGAGCTGTGCCAGTAAAGAGTAGTCCACATGGCAGGATACGCTTCTGGCAGCATATGCTGTGGTCCAGTGCCACAGTCTCAACCCGACCCCATACAGCAAACAAAGCTAGCTCACGAGGATGTGCATAAGAAAATTATAGCAGGCTGTGGTGTACACCATAAAGTCCACTTTTCTTGACTCAGCTTGAGCTTTGCTTGTGTCTGCCAATGACAAATCGTTAAATTGGTCTCCTCAACTGACCACTTAATTTACAGAGTTGATAGCGGTCTTATCTGCAGTTTGCTGCAGGATGTTACGTATGCGGTAATGTCACGACTAACAAGATTTATCCCATGTCTGCATGACAATTGCTGGCTCCAGACCAGCAACTTTTCGAGGCGAGTGTGGGCAGCTACCTTACTGTTGAAACCTCTGGACCGGTTTGCAGACACGTTAGGGCACCAGCACATGTCAGTGGAAAAAACACTGTGATTGATCTAAAACCAGACATGCCTGTTTCACTCAAGTGAACTACATCAAATCAAAGGGATTCTGTGAAAAAGTCTTAACATATCAAGCTTATCTAACACAACTTTAGATAACCTGTTGAAGGTTAGCATATTGTGCTCAGTACAGGCTACATTTTCTCCTTCAAACGCCTGAACTGTCTTCTTTGCTGAACCAAAATGATCTCTAGTAAACGGTTAAACAGCAACACGTCCATCCAGTTACAACAAATTTACACTGTTTGCTTTTTTGATCCTTTTAACCCTTTTAATGTACATGCAAAGACATCTCTCTTACCTGACACCATGTCATCTTTCAGCGGACGGCCCCAGTCCAGGATGATAAATGAATGGCAGCCCTCCATGGCGACCACGGTGAGGTTACGGGGCTTGTTTTTGGGAGGCTGGTTCTGATTGGTAGTCTTGCTGTCCTTCTCCATGAGCTCTTGCAGCACATCCACCTGAAGGTACTCCAGAGCCTCCGTCAAGGAGCAAGGAGCACCCGGGTCCTTCTGGATGTAGTTCACATAGGGAGCTGATGGCAGGAAGAAGTGACAGAAAGCACGGTGTTATTTATCCTAACTACTATACATGAATATGAGGAGCTTCCATATTACTTTGTTGATCTAAATCAGACAAATCTGGACACAAGAAATAATTATTTCAGCTTATACTCTAAATTTTCTTAGTACTTATTGATAATTTTGGAGTTACAGCCGGTTTGTTATGAGTCGTCTTTGAGAGAGACTCGTGTCTGTCTTTCCTTTCTCTCCTCTCCTTCATCTGTGTTTTTGTCGTTTGTTTTCCATGTTGCTGGGTTTGCCAGCTGGACCTACAGCTGCGAATACTTCAGATATCCTGCAGTTCCTAGTCTGACTGGGATTTGGAGGGAAACACTGGAGCCTGGAGTCGCTCCCACCTCTCCAGATGATTGGCTCTCTGCACAGGCCAAGAGTGGAACACGTGTCAGTATCTACACATCAACCCTCATTCTGTAACGCTGTGTGGTTCAGACCATTACAGCACCTACCGTATGCATACACGCTAACATATGGCTTTTGTATTACACACTCATATGTTGAATTATGTGATCTGTCTAGGTGAGGAAATTATGCGAGGCTACACACAGGCAGGGGTGGAAAGCAACAAATATCATTTACTCTCGTTACAAAGTCGGTTTTTTCAAGGCTTGTACCTTTTTTGAGCAAGTTTTAAAAAAAAAAAAAACAGTTTTACTTTTACTTAAGTAATTTTAATTACAAATATTTTACTTAGGTACATTTTAATTGACAAACATTAAAGAGTGAAAAAAAAAAACCCAGATGTAAAAAAAATGCAGAAGACGCAGCCGCTGCAATAAAATAAAGCCGTAGACACGATGCTAAAGATGGAGAGAACAAACCCAGAGGGCAAGAAAACCAACAAATTAGAAGAAAACAATCCCTGGCCACAATTAAGCGACCAGTTTAGCTTTCTAAAGAAAAAAGCTCAGAGTTACAGCATGCAGTGCAAACTTTGCTTGCTGAAAAACGGGGAGTTAGCGGCTTATCAGAACTCAGCATCAAACCTGCACATGGAGGTAAGGTAGCTAATTTTATCATGTTAATTATTCATATTAGCAGCATCAAACCTGCATACGGGGGTAAGTTAGCTAACTTTATCCTATTAATTATTCATACTAGTCACTAGCTTTGCTGACATCTATAACCTGAATAATATGCTTTCACTTGTTTCTTGGTTGCAGTTTTGCTAACTACTGAAAAATGCACCCGTTAATGTTGATTAAGGGAAGCTACTGAGCTAATTGACCTTAGCGTGAGCATGTGTTAATTGACCATAGCGTTAGCAATGTAGGATGGGCAGTTTTCAGTGTGGAGTTTTTATTCAATGTTTGTCTCTAGTCAAATATTATAATGGTTAAACTGACTGAGTTGCTTCTGCTTACTTCACATGTAGTTATTCTCTTATTGGTTGACGTTGGAAATATTGGTGGCAGATGGGTCAAAGTTGAATGTGGTTACACTCCGAGTGCAGCAGCAAAGTGGAGAATGTTAGCGGTGCACATCGCTCAAGGTGGAGTTGCTGCCAGGTTGGGAGTCACCGCTCATCCCAATACACAATAATGGAATGTCCAGTTCAAAAGCACCTTAACACTTGTTCCAACACAAACACACTCTTCTTCTTTGAAAGACCCAGCGAGTGTCCAAAACGCTCTTTCAGCCAGACGTGGGTTAATATTACTGGAAAACCTCATTGGAACAGTTCACATTATGTCAATTGTCAATCCAGTAAATCAAAAATTAATATTCAAAAGGCCAAATGTCCTGGTACTCATTTTCTTATCCGATCCATCTGGAATTCAAAGCAGATTCACGTAGCAACTGTAACAAATTATTCGTGAATACTCTGTGACCTCGTTGGCTCTGAGTTAGAGAGACGAGACAAAGGGAAGTCTCTTTCAGAGCAGACGTCAGCGGACTGGACGTGAAATATGAAAGTAATAAATATGACAAGAGGATGTCTCCATGTTGAGCCAAGATGGGCTCTTCACTCTGCTGCACTCAGCACCCTTAACTTTATGACTCCCATTTCAACTCTGCTCTTGTTCTTTTCATCTTGGGACCTTAACAGCTTTCACATGATTCGACGTGAGGTGTCTGAGCAGAGATAGTCGCTCTAATAAGTAAGAGCAGTAAATAAGATAGATGCGTCCAGCGTAAGCCATGAAATCACTCCATTGTTGCTTCTGGCGCAAATGATGCTGATTGTTCTGACATTTACATTGATAATGACACATAAATCTTCACCTTTAACAGGCTTTTAACATAATGCAAGATAAATTACAATGATTAGCTGAATTTGTTCAGTTATGTAAAAGGTTCTGGACCCATTATTCAAAGTATTATGCACAGTGTTAGCTGGCAACTTTCAGATGTTAAGTAATGCGAGCCAGTTCAGATCTAAAACCAATAAATACAGTGGATAGAAAATGAATACACCCCCAATTCTGACATTTCGTTAACCTAAAGCTTATTTAAAATGCAACAAATCCATATTTTTTCCTACTAATCTGCATAGAATACTTAACAGTTTCCAAAATAAATTAGTTCTAAAAAGTTTTTTGCATTAATTAAAAATAAACAGCTGCAATATCTGGGTTAGATAAGTATGTGCCCCTTTTATTATAGCGAGTATCTCAGGAACAACCTCCTGCTTTCAACTTGCCTTCTAGGTTGTATAATAATTTAATTGTCCAATACCTGCTTGGAATCACTGCAATTAACTTAAAAACTTAAATAAAAGCAGCTGATTGATCCTTCAGACCACAAAGACAGCAGCATGGGTTCAAAAACCTTCCAAAACAAGTCATAATGATGGACTTCACGCTGCTTCCAGGTATATTCAAAGCCTTGGAAATCTTTTTATATTCCTCACCTTAGATGTTTCCTTCCACAACTTTGTCACAGAGTTATTTTATAAATTTGGTCTTCTATGTTTCTGCAGTAGAGTCGTCATGCTACATCAACACAGAACTTATGCTACTAGTATTACTTAACTTACGCTACAAGCATGTATAAAAAATGTGACTATTTAAGAGATCAAATTTTATTTTATGAATCAATATTGGAATCATTTAAATTTGAATTGCAATTAATTGGAAAGTAGATTGTTTTGCTAACCTCTACTGGTGGTATAGTAATGTCAAATTTTGTCAAATGACATCAGCAATGACTAGAAACATGGCTGAAAGTTTTGAGTAGTACCGTATATACTCGAGTATAAGCTGAGTTTCTATTATCAAATTTCACAAAGCAAACTGTCGGCTTATACATGAGAAATTCAAATTTGATCCCAGAGAACGAAATTTCCGGGGGGGGAATACTACCTATTCGAATGATATATTTCCTAATTAAACATCTTATCAGCACATTTTGTGGCAGTCAGTAAGCTCTGCTGTGATTGGTCAGTTACAATCAGCTGCTGAAATAAATATCATGTTTACCGGTACGTGGATTATTTTCAGAAAATCAGAGGAATACTATGACAATACCCAGAAAAAACAGGTAATCTGCTCAACAAATAAATTGATGGAACAACATCAGGGGATTAGCTTATATACGGGTTTCTTTAAAAACCTAAATTTGCAGGTCAAAATCACGAGATCGGCTTATACTCGAGTATATATGGTAGTTAATCAAGCACATCAAACTATCAAACTCATTTATATAATGTCTCAATGCTGCTCCACAGCAACAAACATATCGTATACAATAGAGTTGTACTGCTAAATATAAACAATCCAGCAACGTATTATTAATAAAGTACATTTTATGAAAAGTATCTGTGACTTTGCCTGTGTTTGTAGGAGTTCTGTTTGTGTTTGTGTGAGAAGTTTCAGGTCTGTTTATGCAGCCAGATGAGGTGATTTGGTAGCAGAAGCCAAAGAAAACACATAAGAAGAGTAAAAGAGAACATGGAGGGGCCCGGGATTCCCTTATTGACATTTCCCACAGAGTAAGTCTACTTCATGTACATGCTACACACACACACACACACACACACACCTCCCTCATATATATAGCTACATGGCCACCACGGATGAGGAAAAAACTGACGTGTTTGTAGTTGCTTCTTTTCAAGTATTTAAGGTATTGCTGGGAAAGAGCGAGTTCCTAATTTATTACTCCTCCATAAAAGAAAACAGAAAACCGATCATTCCATCGTTATCCAGCTCAGAGAAATACACATACAAACACACAGGGCACATAAATCCATGAAACAATCCAAATAAACATCCTCCACCATGCTTTTATTTACTTTCTTAGCTAGCATGTGCTATATATTATGCTGCCAGGTAAAGGATCTCATTTGTCTTAATGCTGTTTGTCTTTTTTGGGGGGTAACGAGCCTAATTTCACAGAAAAAACCAACATTGTTCTTTTTGGAAGAACAATGTTTTTATTGTTCATACATGACACGAAAAGAAGAACTTAGGGTGCTGTTTCCATTGCAGGAACTTTGTAAAGGACCATACCACCCATTTTGCATGTTAAAGCCTAACATATTCAATTTTCATACATGTTACGTGACTGACAATCATTTCCCAAAGGATAAAAGCAGATTTCTGATATTTTGCAAAATCTCTTAATCTTTCAAAATCAAATATCAAAATCAAATATTCAAGCGACACATCCACCTTAAAAATCAACTAATATTGCCTGAAAAATTACGAAGTCATGGTCCTTTAATTTTTCCATAAACACAGGGCTTCTTTTGGGACTATATTCCCCGGTGGAGACATAAATTCACTCCACGCTTTTTATTGCGCTTAAACGCTAAAATTATGTAACTTCTAAAAAACCTGAATACACGTCTTGTTGGTGATGATGGATTACCTATCCCAAGAACATTTCAAGTATCAACAAGTTGATTTTAATAGCAGAATGAACTGAAACCAATGGAGGTCTGGAAGGTAGGAAAAACCTTTTTAATTCACCGTTCCAGTAGTATGCTTTGGGAAATGATTGTCTGTAATATAACGTGTCTGAAAACTGAATGGCTCAAACATGCAAAATAGGTGGTATGGTCCTTTAAGCAACTCTGAGCAACTCTCATTTATTTGGCCCATTTTGTTACCCACGCTAGAGTTCCTGAACCATTTTTAGCTCCTGCTCTGGGTTTTCTCCGGCGGTTTGGGAACTGCTGGGCGGATTTATATGACGCTACGTGTGTTGAAGAAAAAAAACATGAAAATATCCACAGAGTACAGAGAAATAATTTGATATACCTGTGAATCGTTTCTTCCCGCTCAGGTCGAACTCAGACGAGGGGGTTTTATTGAAGGGTCTGGTGTCCGGCTCTGGAGTTGGGACCTCTGTGGTGCTGGAGGCGGTGGTGGCGGCGGCGGTGGTAGTTGTAGCTGTCATTGTAGTAGTAGTTGTCGTGGTTGTGGGTGGCGGCAAGGTGGTGAGGTCGAAAAAGTAATCTAGAAATAACACACGTTAATGAGACTTTGATTTATGTACATTTATACCATTTAAATCTTACATCATAACATGCTGCCGTGTTACATCAATCCATTCTGTCGCCACAGCCTCTGTGTCAGGAGATATAATTTATTACAGGCGTGATCTTACTGGAAATGACCTGCAGCTTTTATCCTTATGTAATGTTTTGCTACCCAAACTTTCTTTCCACACGAGGATGACGGCTGGAAGACAAATAATCTCCAGGCCTGACGAATGTGCAGGGTTTCAGCGGGTGAAATTCAATTAGCTCTTTCCTCTTCAGTTGCAGGTTAATGTTTTTGCAGCATCGATGGAGCTTAACATTACATCATGCTCTCCACACATATGCATGCAGCAGGGACATGCGATAAAATACTGTAGCACTCACTATGATATTTTTTTTTTCTAGCAAAACCCAAAAGAGAAAGAAAATATCAGATGCTCCCAGGCAGCAGATTCCCTGCAGCATCCAAACACCTGTAGTGAAAGTACAAAGTGCAAAAGGCTAATTTCAACCAAATGGTGAAGTTTTCTACTCAGTGTTTGGCTGAAGCCCATGTATTACATTATAAACCAAAGTAGAGAAAAGCTAATATATTACATAAATCATAAGCCAGGGCATTCTCTTCAGCTTAGTAATGCAGTTCCCAGACATAATGTGTCCAGTTTTTGGAATAAAACCGATTGAAAACAGCTCGAATGGAAAAGGTCCAAACCTCTCAGCAATGAATCAAAAGCAAGCCAAACAAATATACAAGAAGAGAAACAAAGCAGAGAGCTCAGGCAAAGCACGGTCAAGAAGAAGAGAGAGAAAGTGGATAAACAGCCATGTTGCCCAAACTTAGCCAATAACCTTCCTGAACGGCTAACGCATCAGGCAGCATCAAGACGAATTCCATCCCTGAAGATTCCTCATCAGGAAGCAAGAAAAGCTGCACACAAGCATACACAGCTGTACACAAGCATGAATACGCACCTACTCATCCATACCGTGCGTGAATGCGGCGCAAAAATAACGCCGTGTACAAGCCTGAACACACGCTTCGACATTACCGTAAATAAAAAATGGTTTGGATTTCAGAAAGTGACTAAGAGTGACTAACTTTATTATCTCAGAAGAGAGATTCATGACATTGTTGCTGCCAGTGGCAAAGAACAGTAAATAAATAAACATACAAGACAACATTCTACTAAACAACCTAATCTAAACTACTCCTAATATAAGTAACATAGTTGATATACAACATCTTTCATATAAGAAAATCTGTCCTTTAAGAATGATGATTGAAAACAAATACAGATCACATGAATAAAAATTACAGTAAAACACACAAAAGCAGCTTCCATGCTGCATTATGTGGGCAAATATCTGTTTAACAAATGAGAAGATTTAGGAGTAAAACTAGATTTGGTTCTAACAGGGATGGATGGATGGATGGAAACACTTGATGACAGCAGGTCATAACTCTTATTCAGCGTCTCTTATAATGATCCGAGCTTTATAACAGCCCTACACTCAGAGTTCCATTAGGCCAGTCATCCTCAAAGTCCGGACTCCGGTCCAGATCTGGACCGAACACAACTGTCTCAGGACTCTGAGAAAATTATACTTTTCATATGTATTATTTGTATTATCTGTAGACATCGCTGCGACGCAACTAGTCAGAATTCTCCAAAAAAAAAAAAAAACAAAAAAAAAAACCAATGTCTGACTGCTCCACTGTCTGTGTGAGAATGTCTGTTTTGATTTAGTCCAATCACATTCAGCGTCCTGTCATCCCCATGACAACGATGGGTTGACACGGGCTCATTGAGTGTTGACAGCGCTGCTAGTTTTGTCAGCCCCCCCCCAAATATCNTTGACACGGGCTCATTGAGTGTTGACAGCGCTGCTAGTTTTGTCAGCCCCCCCCCAAATATCTGACCTTGGCTTGACTGACCTTAATAAACGTCTTATTGAGAATTAGTGGACGTTTAAGATTTGTATTTGAGTTCCCCTGCTTTAGGTTGTTTTTTCTCCACCACCTTTCCACAAACTTTCACCACGCCAAGAATACCTCAACTCTTTACAGACACCATCCGACCAACAAATAACACTAAAAGTTAAAACAGATTCAATAAAACATCTGTAAAATGCCCTGAGAATGGTCCTGTTGACGCCTAATNAAAAGTTAAAACAGATTCAATAAAACATCTGTAAAATGCCCTGAGAATGGTCCTGTTGACGCCTAATGAGCGAACCTTTTGAAGGCAGTAGAGACTTGGTTGGCATTATTTATGAATTTCATCTGTGTTGACACTAAATGTCAACCTATTATCAATAATGGTGCCAGGATATTTGTATTGGTGCACATGCTCTGCCATATTGCCATCAATAATCACATTAGGAACCGGAGCTGGGCTTTTTTTTTTAAATTAATGAGCATTTGGTTGGGCTTTTTAATGTTCATATTCAGGTAGTTATCTTTACACCAGGTGGAAAATTTCTCAATTTCTTGCTGATAGATGGAATTACAGTTAGAAAGATCTAGGAGAATAGTATCGTTGAGTACTTCATGATTGGGACATCTCCATAACCTGTACAATCATTAGTATAAAGAGTGGATAGAACTGTACTCTGAGGTGACCCATTGATATGCTGTGAACATCTGAAAAAACACACTCAAAGCAGACAAACCATACTCTATTCAATAAAAAACTAATAATCCACAAACTTAAATTCAAATTAATCTACATGCTTAACAGCTTCTATCCATAAGATAAGGCTGGATGGTATTAAAAGCCGAAGAAGAATCTACAAATAAAGTATGAACAAAAGACCCAGGTCTCTACTAAATGATTATAAGTATTATTTAAAAGGGTAAGAGCAGCATCATCTGTTGATCTCTGTTCTACTTATAAGCAAATCGATACGGATCAACTACGTGTTCTGTTTGCAACAGGAGATCTTTCAGCACAATACACGTTACAGCTACCGGTCTGTAATCATTACGTTCAGGTGGATTCTGATCTTTGGAACTGGACAAATAATAGCCTGTTTCAGAGTCCCTGATGGATAATGTGAACAGTTTACTGAACATATGACAGCTGAGATCTCAGAGGTTTAGCCGTCTTCTACCGACGCAATCAGGACCAACCACTTTTCATGTGTTCTCAGCTTTAAGTACTAATTCTACTGTTCTGTTATCAATGTCCAATCCACCAAATTTTCACCCTGCTAAACTCTACCTTTTACATCTGTAAGCTGTTACTATTATGATTATTCTGAGGATAGTGGATGGTGGGTAACAGGTCATGTAAGTCTAATTCTGAATCAAAAAATGTTGAAAATCCCCGCTGACACTACTTACCCTTATTTTATAAGAAACTTTACTATGCTGAACTCATACATGATGTCATGGCAACAAAATATTGGCACTATAATGAGAACTTTTCTTGCTTTAATTAGATGATTGGATGTTTTTATCGTGGGACTAGAAAGAGAATTAATCTGAGATACTGAGAACAGAACATTACCTTAGTTATTTCTCCAATAAAAACCATAAAATAGAAAAAAAGGTAGTTTTTCCATACTCAGAACAATTTCATCTATATATTGTTTAGAACGAGCAACATTTTGTGTGTAATAAAAGCGATCAAAACTCGATTAATTCACACTAAACCAAAATCCTGTCTGATACAGATTCTGACTGATAATTTGCACATTGTCAGCTCATTTTGCACATTTTAGTTGGAACTCTCATGGCTTTTTAAAGGAGCATACCGGTGATTTCTACCACTAGTATGTTTTTTTGAAAATGATTGGCAGTAACGTAATGCATATGCAGGTTGTTTATTGGGCTCAAACATGCAAAATCACTGGTATGGTCCTTTACCATTTGACAACACTTCCACAAATTCCACAGTATTTTTTCAGACTCCTCTCTGTGTGGTCTTTTCCTTTCCTGTCCTGTTTAACCTGCTCCTATATGTGTGTTTAAATGCTTTGTGTGTGTCGTGCAGTAACGCTAACAGCAGTGTGTGTGTGTGTGTGTGTGTGTGTGTGTGTGTGTCTGTGTGTGTGTGTGTGTGGTGTGTGTGTGTGAGAGAAGCAGCTTTATTCTGACCACAGCCAGATGTGGAGTCTCACATGTGGCTCCTGTGGGCTCACACAGACACACACACGCTAACCAGATCACACAGATTAGAGGATTCTGTGGGTACACACATGAACTCTTACAGCCTTGGCTACAACAGAAGTGACAAGACAATTGAGAGATTTTGTGAAGTTCTGCTTTATGCTCACTATTCACTATTCCGGCTCTTACATGTTTCTTACATGCTTTCCTGAACATGACTTCAAGCTAAACGGTTAGCATTTAGCAGATATAGCACTGCAGTATTGTGTTATTTTATAATAAATACATCTCTAATTTAATCCTCTGGATTCTCATGTTCTTTTGTCAATCAAGAACATCTTAGTTTTTTTCTTAAAGATCTTATAAAGTCTTTAAAAATTAATTCCTAGAATTTCTTCCTTCACATAAAAATTTTTTTTGTTTTCAATAATTAACAAATTTCTATTTTTGCAGAAATCTTAAGGTTTCTGTGAGCTGAAATGCATCATTCTGTCAGCTAAATGGTTTGTCACAGTTTTGCAGTTTTATAGGTGGTAAATAAAAGCTTTCTGCTTGTTTTTTTTAGAAAATCTTTGATTCCAGAAAAAAGTGTGCAGGGAGAAATTATTTTAGAAAATTCTGAAAAAAAAACAAAACAAAACAAAAAAAAAAAAA
>VXCM01008137.1:7601-26182 GCA_014773175.1 Lucifuga dentata
AAAAGAAGACCTGTGTTTATGGAAAAATTTAAAGGACCGTGACTTCATAAGGCTGTGTAACTATTAGCAGGAGAAACATGGATTTTTAAGGTGTATCGCTTGAATATTTGATTTTGAAAGATTAAGAGATTTTGCAAAATATCAGGAAAGCTGAAATACGGTTTTATCCTTTGGGAAATGATTGTCAGTAAAGTAACATGTATGAAAATTGAATATATTAGACTCAAACATGAAAAATGGGTACCATACCTTTTAAAGTTATGATCCTTTAAAAGGATAGAAATGTATAGATACAGTATGTTTAGCGACAGCAAAACTCTGTGTGTGTGTGTGTGCGTGTGTGTGTGCGTGTGCATGTGGTGTGTGTGTGCTTTTAGTTCATTTAGATAAAAAGAGAACCAAGCACATGAATGTCAAACAACTTTCACTGCTCTTCAACCTCAACCTCCCTTGAAAAGCCAAGCAGGAAATGAGAACTGCTTGCGTGTGTCTGCATGGCAGCCACTTGTACAACCACAGGTGTGTGTGTGTGTGTGTGTGTGTGTGCATGTGTGTATGTATAGCTGCTAGTTTTTAAAGAGCAACTTAAACCTCCTGTTTGACACCTCCTTCACTTATTCAAACAAAGGCCTTCTAACACTGAAAAAAAGGGGTGGGGCCACTGCGTCCCACGAGAATGTATCTGTTTTCATATGCCTTGATAGAGATGCGTGGCCTAAATCAGAGTGACAGTGATGTAGACATGTACCATCGGTGCACGGCAGCTTAATGGATGGTCTCGCCTTGCTTTGTGGTCTGGAGGGCAGCTACACCGTGACTTTGGGTGGAAAAAGGGAAAACAATCTTTCCAGTGAAGACTTCAGACTGGCACCAGAATCAGCTGTTGCATTATTAATAACAACTCAAAAAAGTGCATTTGGTGTTAAGTTGCTCTTTAAATTCACTTGCTTTCTCTATCTCAACCACTTAAGCCCCCACCACCACCACACACACACACTCTACGGAGGTTAATGTGGCTGTTGTCTTAGCGCCA
Source organism: Lucifuga dentata (assembly GCA_014773175.1). Taxonomy (NCBI): domain Eukaryota; kingdom Metazoa; phylum Chordata; class Actinopteri; order Ophidiiformes; family Bythitidae; genus Lucifuga; species Lucifuga dentata. The sequence goes on from VXCM01008137.1 coordinate 8,635, forward strand.
GTCTTTTAAAGCATGGAGCTCTGAAGCAGAGTTTATGTTTCTTTGCTGTTTAATTTTAAAACCAGATGAATCAGGATAAATCATTCTAAACATGAAGCAGCTCATGAACACGCTGATCTTCACTGGATTTTACCTGAGACTCACCTGACAACAATGCTACCATAATGTGACACGGTGCTCTGATTAACGCAGGAGAAGCTTTATGAATGAGCTTTAATTATCACAACACTTATTTATTGTGACGCTGTGTGGTTAGTGGGATTTTTTTATGAAATATATTTGCCTGAGTCTGCCATGGAGGTTTACCTGAGTGCTATAGGCGGCAGGGCCTGTGAGGCCAGCCGCTCAAACATCCTCTGCAGCGGCGGGTGTAGTGGATGGTCCTCATCACCCAGGGCCTGGCTGCAGCGCTGCAGCAGCCGCTGGTGCAGGCAGGCTTCACACAGAACCTGCTGGTTCCTCTCACTGTGCACCAGCAGCTGGAAGATGTTGGCCAAGGCCAGCTGCAGATCCAGAGCGTGCTGGAGGAGAGAGAAAGGAGGATTTTAGCCGTGTTTCTGACAGTCACTGCAACAGATGCTCAAAAAACCAGGATATATGATCATTCTAAATTTTAAAACTGCACATGAATAATGAATGAGATACACCCTTTACCCTGATTTAAAAATGACCTGCAAACTACTCTTCAGCAGTGCACTGATCCCAAACACTGCAGGTCTCTCAGCGGTGGAGATGGCAGAGAGCGCTGCACTAAGCAGCTCCAAGGATGGCGTGCTGAAAGAGTTTGCGTGTCTGATGCTCTGATTGGAGGTTTGGTTTACAGACTCACCTCTGGCTGGCTGTCAGAGCAGATAGAGGGCAGCAGGTCCAGCATGGCCAGGACAGCCCCCGGGTGGATGACCACCATGTCAGAGGAGGAGGAGGAAAGGGAGGGGTTGGCTAAGTGGAGCTTCTGCTCTGGCAGGGCTTTAACCGGGGCGGGAGGGGCCGATATGTTGTGGTAGCCATGTCTGCGAGCAAGAGAGGGNCTTTAACCGGGGCGGGAGGGGCCGATATGTTGTGGTAGCCATGTCTGCGAGCAAGAGAGGGAGACAGCCAGAGAGTTTCATTAAGTTTCATCCAGTCCACACAGGTCAAACACAAGTTATTCATAAAAGCCCTCGTGCTACATAAAGTGTTTTCCACAAATACAAACAAAAGAAATGTGCAGGTAACAGTAAAAGAAACGGTCACCAATCCCAAACGTTTTCCATTTTCAGCTGCTGAACAAAACGTTATGCAGTTGTCTTCCTCACAGAAGACGAAGGACAAGTTACACGTTTAGTACTTTGTGTTAGCACAGGGAGGATCTGTTATGAAATCATATGAATGAATCATACTAAAGCTGCCATGCGTCATTACATTTATTTTCTCTACCAGCCACTTTTCCAGCTGAAGCTTTACCATCATTATATCTAGAAGTCAATTTTGATGGTGACTGACAGACATAAAGTTGGTCTGACATGTAGCTGAAAACATTCTCCTCACATTCAGACAGGAAGTGATGTCATCACTGAGTCTGCGTTTCATCTAAAGCCTCTGCTGCTCAGCAAACGGCAGAGAGGAAATCAGGCTAAACAAAGGAAATCTGCAACATACAACACGCAATTCTCAGGTTGAGGCTGTTCCACACAGCAAAGATAGAGTAGATAAAGCAGCATCACCGGCATCAAACTTACATAAAAATAAATTACAATCTCAGAATTTTGGTTGGTGGAGTTAAGGTGGACCTGTACTTAAAATAAATGCATTCAAGTCCATTAAAACAGCTAGTTGTTTAAAAGGACTTAAAAGATCACAAAATGTCACCTGGTTAATAATAACTCATGAACATGCAGCACAGGAGCTGAATCCAAAGACAGAGCCTGAGATTTAATTCAGCTCAGGAGATCCACCTTCAAAATGTCCCTCTGATCTTCTGTTGTAGAAGAGAAATTACTCAGATAAGAAGCTGAAGTAACAGGAAGAAGACACCTGGAGTCGAAGACACTGCAGCAGTCTGACGCTCTGAATGTTTCGCCGTCTTTTAAACTCAGTCATTTATGATCTACATCGTGAGGACTGATATGTGTGCTGGTCTGTCAGACAGAGATTTCCGCTTTTTTCTGCTCTGTCCTGAAAGCAAACAAGCCATTTCCTTCCTCCTCTTCACAGACACACTGCCACGCTTCTGTTAAGCAGCACGAAACTGTCTGCTGCGTCCATTTTCAAAAAATACTGAGGAGGTGCTTTAATATTCTAACATACTGTAATCACTTCTTAAAGTGCTGAACTTTAACTCATGTTAACTGAATTTAACCAGTCAGAATGAAGAGAAGGGTGGCACGGTGGCTCAGTGGCTAGCATGTTGCCTCACAGCTAGAAGGACCCGGGTTCAAGTCCAACCTGATCCTTTCTGTGTGGAGTTAGCATGTTCTCCCGTGTCTGCGTGGGTTTCCTCTGTGTGCTCCGGTTTCCTCCCACCTCCAAAGACGTGCAGGTCAGGTGAATTGAGAACTCTAAACTGTCCGTAGGTATGAATGAGATTGTCTATCTCTATGTGTCAGCCTGTGATTGGCTGGCCACCTGTCCAGGTGAGTCCCGCCTCTCACCCAATGACTGCTGCGATAGGCTCCACCCCCCCGTGACCCTTAACAGGACAAACGGGTATAGAAAATGGATGGATGAACTGAAGTGGTGATGTAGAAGGAAGCACAAGCATTGTTGCTATGGTTACCTGCACGTTGATTTAGAACAGCAATTAAACTGTTGAGTAAAGACACAATCAGGCTGACCTACGCTCAGCTAGTCACACGTCTTTCTGTGGACACAACAGCTAGCTCATGATGTCCACAAACATCTGTCCATCATCTCCAACTGCTACAGACACATCTCAGGTGTCCACCACCTCCAACTGCTACAGACACGTCTCAGGTGTCCATCACTGCTGCAGACACGTCTCAGGTGTCCATCATCTCCAACTGCTGCAGACACGTCTCAGGTGTCCATCGCCTCCAACTGCTGCAGACACGTCTCAGGTGTCCACCACGAACGACTCCATAAAGGACCAGCACCTCTACTTTCAGATGACAGCTTCACATTTCAACAACTTCACATGTTGGTGCTGAAATTTCAAAGGTTTGCTGAAATGTTGGACAGATGGTTCTTCTGAAGGTGGGTGAGCTTACAGACATGGAGGACAGAATGGGTGAGGAAGGGAGAAAGAGTAAAAGTAGCAGAGCTGTAGCTACCTCTTCCTGGTGAGCGCTGGTGTGCCCCACGGCGAGGGCAGCGAGGTCTCGTGAGTCAGGCAGGGAGGCACGTGCTCCGCACGACTGCATGGCAGCACACGCAATCACGCATGCATGCATACACATACACAATCACGCACATGCAAAAGCGCACACACATACACCAAAATAAACATAAACGTGCACATATGCAAACAGACACATACGTAAATTGGGTCATACACACACACACGCAGACGTGCAGACCCAGGATGAACAGCCAGACAGTGAGAGCAGTTAGTGGAAAATGAGAAGAAAAGAAGAGAAGAAAAGAGAAGCAATTAGTGGGAAAACTGAGAGCAGGAGGAGGATCAGAGCTCCAGCTGCTGCACACACGTGACCTGATTCAATCTACACGCATGGATGTCGTCACCATGACGGAAAGTACTGAAAATACTAGCGGAAAGCTGAATGTGATGCTGCTGTGATTCAGATTTAGCAGAATCACAGCAGCATCAGGAACGCTGACTCAGCACCTTCACCTACTGCACCAAACTACCTCTTCGTGTCTTTTCCTGTTTGTCACGTGAGGTTTTGTCACTGAATTCCACACGTGTGAAATTGACGGTGAGGTTGTGCACCGTAAGCGTGGTGACTAACTGGCCGAATTACCACTTTGGCTGCAATAAAGCAGCACAAATCAAATCATTCAAAGCTAAGAACAAGTCATCTACAATACAATTATAAATACATTTTTAATACAAGAAATACATTTTTAAAAACACACACGATAGCCCAGATTCATAAAGCTTTGCACACGACTTACCACGTCTATATGGGCAAATATCGTCACGCAACCACATTTCCTTGTTCATAAACACCTGTTACCGCCATTTCTCATCGTTTTCCTTGAATGAGTTACTACAGTATTTCCTGATTTACACGTGATTCATAAAACACACGTCGCGCTAAAATTAAGACCTGCTTCATTCTGCTGGTAAATTTCAGCAGTATGAAATCTGGGCGAAGTTTAAAACGGTGCTTGCCTCACGTGTTAGTGATCAATAACTTTGATAGATAAACTCACTCAGCTGATCAGTCAGTTTGTAAATGCTGAGTTTTGATCTGATCTCACACATGTTCTGGTGCTCAGCATTCTCATCTGCACGCACACGCACACACATCACAGAGGTTTAAAGTGTGTTTATCTTAGTGTCAGTCTTTTAAAGCATGGAGCTCTGAAGCAGAGTTTATGTTTCTTTGCTGCTTATCTTTAAAACCAGAGGAATCAGGATAAATCATTCTAAATGTGAAGCAGCTCGTGAACACGCTGATCTTCACTGGATTTTACCTGAGACTCACCTGACAACGCTAGCTTAATGTGACAGTGCCTCTGATTAATGTAATGAAGCTTTATGAATGAGCTTTAGTTGTCACGGTGTTTATTTAGTGTGACGCTGTGTGGTTTTCGTGGTTTATTCTCGTCTCCTGCAGGGTCACACAGCAAGGTGTAGCTTCGTTTGAATTTGAATCTCCTCCCATGTTTACAGCCTAGATAATAAATCCAGTAAATACTGTATGAACAAAAACTGTTTGACTCATTTGCACCTAAAACAATATATGCAATATGCACATAAATTTGCCTCTATGCTCAAAGCAGGCTGTTCTTAGAACATTCAAACGTTTCTCAAAAATATGCCTGAAGGTTTGAAATAACGTGGAGCTTTTGGAGTTTTGCAAACCCCTGAAGAATGTTGTGAGAACACGTGGCTGAATCAGCTGCTGAAGGTGGACATGTCTCCTCACGTCCTCTGTCTTAACAACTCACAGCAGCTTCATAACTTACTGACAGTGTTCTTCTCATCTTCATTTATCAGACAGCTCAGTGAAATGACCGGCAGGTTTTTCCTGCGTACAGAAGTGCAAGGTGGCCTCCTCCAGCTCTCCACAAAACTCTGACAGGTGTCTTCATGGAAAACACCAAGACCCAGATTCATAAAAAAAAAAGGTGATAATGTGCGCCATAATAACTGAAGCTCGTTCATAAAACTTCTCCTAGATAATCAGCGCACCGCTGTCACATGAAGGCAGCGTCGCTGTGAGGTGTGACAGGTAAAAGCCGATGAAGATCAGCGTGTTAATGAGCTGCTGCATATTTACCAGCCATCATTTATCCTGATTCATCTGGTTTTAAAGGAAACACACATTCTGCTTAACAGATCCTCGTTTTATAACACTGATGCTAAAATAACAGGGAAATGTGGATTTTACTACACACACTGAAGCGCAGCAGACACACATACACACACCCCCCCACGCAGCGCGATCACTACATGCTACAGAGGTTAAACTCAGCATTTAAAAGCTGACTGAATGATCAGCTGAGTGAGTTTATCTATCAAAGTTATTGATCACGAACACATGTGAAGCAAATACAGTTTTAAACGTCGCCCAGATTTCATACCGCTGAAATTTACCAGCAGCATGAAGCAGGTCTTAGTGTTAGTGTGTGGGTTTGTTTTATGAATAGCTACCGCCACATGTAGTATATATCAGTGTTCACATATTCACAAATACCTTTGCATGCAGCATTTACGGTAAATTGTGGGCGTGTCGTGGGCGGGATATGAGCATTTTTAACACGCTCCAAGCTGCTTTTGATGTATAAAGGGAAGATGGTGTGAAGCTGTGTGTACACATGGTTTTATAAATCTGAATATTTATGTGTGTAGCCATTTCCCTGTTTTGAGTGTACGTAAACCATTAGTATGGATTCTGCATACTGTTTTATAAATGAAGCCACAGGACAGGACGAGGAGTCAGGCCAGGTGTTGAGCTGACAAGTCATTAGGAGTGTTTTAACGCAAAGCCGACGNAGGACGAGGAGTCAGGCCAGGTGTTGAGCTGACAAGTCATTAGGAGTGTTTTAACGCAAAGCCGACGTTTACGTGATTTTAACGTCACTTTTTATTCACCTTCCCAGATTTTCTAAATAACAGAGCCAGTGGTTTGACCTGCAGTGGCTGAATAAATTTACCTGCTCAGACTGTCACCTGTGTAAATTAACACATTAGCTTTTATGTTGTATTAAATTTAATGCTGAACAGGGCACCTTTATTTTTTTTAAATAAAATATGCTTTAACGTGATAATTGTCATTTTCTTCAATCATATAATTATTAGAACTCCTAAAGTATTTGCCTGAGCCAGTTGAAGGCACGGCACACGTGTGTCACATGATCAGGATGGTACCACCTCCACCTCATTCTGAGGCAGAAAAAACCCTGATCACGTGCACAGAGCTGATAAACTGGATAAACTGATATCAGAATGTCCTGACGTTCCTAAACGGACATAAAACTCATCCTGACGTCTGCTGACTTTCACTGCAGAGGAGGTAAAGATGGCTGCCGCATGGCAATGTCTTTCTGTCCTTCTGTACCCAAATGGTCACATTCTGGGACCCAAAAACACAGCTTAGCCTGGTATGTGATGACTGAAATGTCCAGCTTTGCAGCCCACTGACCTGTCAAAAGAGTCGGTGGCCATCTTGTACAGGTAGATAAAGAGCTTGCTGCAGTGTTTCAGAGTGGGGCACACGCTGTCTCCTGTGCCGCCGCCGCCGCCGCCGCCGCCGCAGACCGCCTCGTCCTCCAGCAGCCTCTGGAAAGGCTGGGCGTTGGAGGGGAACACACCGGTGGGACCCAGTTTCTTGGTGTCTGAGAAACAGCCCAGCAGCCTGTACAACGACATCTTTTAGTTTTCAGGAATCAGAAAACAAATGCCATCAGCAGTCAGCGCTAACGCCGTTTCATAGCTCTGTCCTTTACACTTTCTTTGATTGCCATGTTGTAACTCTTACTTTCTGCAATTACAAATATACAGAACAGTCATAGACAGCTGCTGCTGCTGAACTCATCGCTGTATGTTGCATCAATGCTGCAGAGAGAAGAACAAACAAAACCAGATTTAGACGCAACAATTACCTAACATGACCTGTCACCATTTAGGAGGTTAGCAGGGATGAGCGAGTACGCCATTATCCGTATCCGTTCAACCAACTACTGTAAATTATCGGTATCTGTACTCAGGTGGACGTAGCTTAATCCGAAGAGTTTATGCTGTGTTCGACAGACCTCGCAACTCTGATTTTTCCGACTTCCTACTTGGAAAAATGCGTTGGAATGGCACTTGAAGTTGGAGCTCCGACTGGTGGTGCGTTCCAAGTTCTTACCTGATCGCTCCTCGATCCTCGCGTGACCCAGAAACCAATCAGGTCCTCCATCTTTAAGGATGTCCCAAAGCGCTTATTTCTGTTCTGAGGATGGAGGAGCTTCATCAGGAGACATGAGCGAGGAAACGNTCCCAAAGCGCTTATTTCTGTTCTGAGGATGGAGGAGCTTCATCAGGAGACATGAGCGAGGAAACGCTCCTACAGGAAATCTGTTACCTGACAGACATGCCCCTTTACTGGAAGTCTGTTTCTGATTGGACAGATCTATTACAGCTGATCTGATACAGCGACACGCATCTTAATATGACCGCACAGTTTCATCAAACATGTCAACAGAAAAATAACAGCAACATCTCAGGTGTAAGATGATTCTGATTATTGATGTTTGATTTAGTCTGATTGATCATCTGATTAAAACGACTGGATGTGTGTTTAATGCAGCTCTGAATGATAAAGAATCATAAAACAATAAAACGCTCTTATATTGCCAGATTATATCGTCAGATTGTTCTGGTCGTTTGTCTAACTGTCCATGTTAATTGTTACAGTAATAATCAGAGGAGAATATGTCATTATTTTATTATCTTGTAGAAACTAAAACACAGCAGCTCCAAGCTGATCAGCTGTGTGACGTCATGTCGCTTCAGATGACGCTTTAGGAGCGAGGATGTTTCATTTCTCTTAAATCGTCCTTCCTCAGCTCCTCTGTCCTCGCTTCTTTTCCTCGTGTCTTCAGTGGGCGGGGCTAAGACGCGAGGAAAAGACGCAAGTGAAGGAAACGTGGAAGCGAAATAAGAACTTGGAAGGCAGCGTGGGAAACTTGGACCAAAACGATCTACCCCGACTTCACAAGTATGACATCACTGAACATGGTGACGCCTGTGGAAGCGAGCTTTGTGAATGGAAATGATCAGCTAACAGGCGAATAAAGTATTTTTTTCTTACGTGACATTGAAAGAAAAAGGTTAAAATACATCGCCAAGTTAACTGTCTAAAGTGTATAATAACTGTTTGCTATTGATATGTAAGTGTAAATAATTTCTTATTACTTCTCTGCACAAATGTTTTTCACAGTGAAAAATATCATTGTAAAACAACACAACCAAACAGTCCTGTAATCTAACTTTACTTTAGTTAGCATTTATTACTAAATTTATTTAATCTGACAGTATTTATTGGTGTTCAGCCATGATTTCTACTTTACATTTGGCTGGAACAGTTTGAGGTTGGAAGTTGGAACTTCCGACTGGGAAAAATCCAACTTCCGNTACATTTGGCTGGAACAGTTTGAGGTTGGAAGTTGGAACTTCCGACTGGGAAAAATCCAACTTCCGTGGTAACTCGAACGCAGCATAAGAATCTCTAGCTAACTGGCTAGTTAGCCTAGAAGCTAGCAGAAATGTGCGTTAGTATGTTGCGTGTGAATGTCCACAGTAAATGAATGTGTGTGCGTTTAGCTGTGGACTGAGAATAATGTTGAGCTGAATCTGAGAATAGCAACTACAGCTAATAGATGCTACTATGCTAAACTATAGCTAATAGATGCTACTATGCTAAACTATAGCTAATAGATGCTACTATGCTAGTGTGGACTGAGTGGCTGTGAGTCGTGTGGCGCAGCAGCAGCAGCTTTGTGTAGAGAGGAGCTCTGTGATTGGCTGCCTGGATGATTACGCAACCATGTGACACAGCGCTAGTAAGAGCTACCCAATCAGATTTTTTTGTTTAACAAGTACAAACAGTGACACATTTTACTTGGATATTACTCGTACTTGTAAAAAGTGCATTATCCATAACGGATAATCCGTTAGCCCCCAAATACGTCACTCTTCATTCACATTTACTGACTCACAGTGAGTCAGAATCAATCAGAATAAATGTATAAGATTCTCCATGGCAACAATTACAGTAACCTTTCCTCCTAAAACAAATCAAAATTTAATTTTTGCTGTGATTTTTTTTAAGTTTTCAAACAATTCAGTCGTTTTTTTTGTAACACCACAATGAAAAAAAAGAATGCCTTTGGAAATAGAATATAAGACTTTTTTAATGCCATTTAAGCCTTAATTCTGGCACAATCAATTTAAGACCATTTAAGACTTTTTCAGACCCGGCGGACACCCTGCGTACTGATGTCAAAATGAACCTGCTCTGGTATCAAAATGAACCTGCTGAAGCTGTCCCGTGGTGTTACGACGTGAGCTGACAGGATGCAGCGGCTCACCTGTTCTCCTGTCTTACCTCACAGCATCAGCCAGCTTCTCATACTGGATCTCCGTGCGAAAGAAGTGTGAGTTGGCGGGCTCGTAGCGCATGGCGGCAGTGAGGGTGCAGAAGACGGTGTGCAGAAGCTCAAACACCTGGTTCTGGTTGACGCGCTCCCAGCCGTGCCGCGGCGGCTGGCACAGCGAGCGCTCCATGGCCACGAGCAACGAGGTGACGTAGACAAACCCCCCGACCTTACGGAAGACGGTGCGGGTACGGTGGCTCTCTCGCAACACTGCCAACAAGGCCTGAAATACGAGAAAGAGGTGGAGGAGAAAAAAAATGAAAGGGAGATTATTTCTGTTTTCATGTCATGACTACTCACATGTGCTGCAGGTATCCCAGACTGAAACAGGAAACAGTAACCAGGATACGTGTTTGGGGAACTCCACTGACAGAATAGATGATTTTCAGTTCAGCAGGAAAAAATGTCTGCTTTTACTAAGAATCTGCTGTTCGTTACCTGTAATGATGAATTCCAGCCACAGAGGAGAGCGACTAAAGGAGATGTAAAAGCTGCTGCTGAGTCACAAAGAAGCTTTTCCTGACATTTCCATCACACCAAGTCTTTAAAGGACCATACTACCCATTTTGCATGTTTGAGACAATTTTCATACACGTAACATTACTGACAATCATTTCCCAAGGCATACTACTGGAACGGTGATTTAAAAATGTTTTTCCTACCTTCCAGACCTCCATTGGTTTCAGTTCATTCTGCTATTAAAATCAACTTGTTGACAGTTGAAACGTTCTTGGGATAGGTAATCCATCATCACCAACAAGACGTGTATTCAGGAATTCAGAAGTAATTTTAGTGTTTAAGCGCAATAAAAAGCATGGAGTGAATGTATGCCTCCACCATGGAATATAGTCCCAACAGAAGACCTGAGTTTATGGAAAAATTTAAAGGACCGTGACTTCATAAGGCTGTGTAACTATTAGCAGGAGAAACATGGATTTTTAAGGTGGGTGTATCACTTGAATATTTGATTTTGAAAGATTAAGAGATTTTGCAAAATATCAGGAAAGCTGAAATACGGTTTTATCCTTTGGGAAATGATTGTCAGTAACGTAACCTGTATGAAAATTGAATATATTAGGCTCAAACATGCAAAATAGACGGTATGGTCCTTTAAAACTAGGCTTGTTTCTACATGTCTCCATAGAAACTGAAAGCTTTTGTTGGTGGTGATATTACCTCACTACACCACGTCAAGCTCCTTTTACAGACAAAGTTTATTAAGTTTATAATCATGAGGAATTCAGCCAGTTTCAACACTAAATTATGATTTAACTGCATTTAAACATTTAAAGCATATTCTATAACTAAGGAATGCAAATGCAGCATGCTGAGAGAGAAGCGGAGAAGAAAGGATGAAGATGATGTTGGACTTCCTCACCCGCAGTATGTCAGTCTTGAGCTGGAGTTCTGTGGAGGGTGCAGAGTGCATGAGGCCCAGCAGGGTGCCCATGTCGTCGTCCCCGCTGGGCGACAGAACCAGCTGCTGGATGATCAGCAGCGCGTGTTCCCGACACTGACGGTATTTCACGATGTTGTGAACGCAACGAGCGCCGCCAAACTCCCTGAACAGGGCTGCAGGAAGAGCAGGGAGACGCTTCAAAGTTAAACAAGAACAATGCTGTGAACAGATTAAAACGATCCAGCAGACACAGGCAATGATATACATACACATACATACATATATGTATATATATATATATCCATATCCTTCATCCATAATGCTGTGGTGGAGCTGAGCCGTGCAGCTGAGAGAAGCTGTGAGGCCACATGAATGTGTGTAAAGTAATGCGGGTATTGTGTTATGGGTGTTTGGTTTGCCGCTGTGGAACGAGTGCACTCATCTGATAATTAATCTGATTCACCTGCCACACTCATTTACTGACGTTATTACTGACATGTTGATGAAATGGAAATGTCACAGCTTTCTCATAATCAGTGATAAAATATCTTTTTATTATTTTGTTTGTGCAAAACCTTTTACACGACAAACGCTATTCATACCCTTAAATAAACTGGCTGTGTCTGCGTGCGTGTGCATACGTGTGTGCGTGCGTGCATGCGAGCATGTGTGTGTGCGTTGTGTTTGGATATGTTAACGTATTTTTAGGCTTTTGTCTAACGTTAAACACATATATGTCTAAACATGAGGCTATGGTGCAGTAATAAAGTCATAATAGTGCTTGTGCTGGTGAATATGTTATACACTCTGATGTGTGTAGACAAGCTGTGGCTACATCAAACATTAGCCAAGGAGATGATGTCACAAGCACTTTTTAACGGGTACAAATATTATAATTATTATTAGAACAGCAGATGAATATTACAAATATTATGTATTATTAATATTACAAATATTAATTATTATTATATTATTATTAATATTTGTACCCATTAAAAAGTGACATCATCACAAGCAGCATATGGAAGCTTTAAGGAGTCATCAGTGTGTGTGTGTGTGTGTTTACCTGCGTTGGTGTTGGTGGTGTTGGAGCCCTGCAGCAGCACAGTCAGCGTCTCCATCACCAGCCACGCCAACTGCTTCTGCTCCTCTGCTACAGTGCTGTTCTTACTGTCAGCTGCAGACAGACAGATTTCCTTTAGCCATTTTTAACATGCGAAACTTTAGCGTTTCGCTTTGTAGCTTTCTTTAAGTTTTTACTGGATAGTTTCTGACAGACTAAATGTCTCCGACTCTTGAGAGCAAAGCATTCAAATCGACATTTCCCTTTTTTATGTGTTATTACGCAAAGATTTTCGGTAATTGTTTATAAATGTGTTATAGCGAGTCACTGGGGTGGTTAAGCGTGTGAAAATCGCCGCACGGTCCGCCATGCAATGCTCAGTGGAAACCCACAGCAAAGCAGCACCAATGCAGCTTCTCACCTTGCTCGTTGTTCTGCGGCTGTTGCTGCGTGGCCGGCTCTTTGAGCAAGGCAGCGTACTTGTGCAGCAGGTTGACCAGCACCTCGAGCAGACCAACCTCCCGCAGCACGTCACTGAACACCGGGTCGTGTCTGGCGAGCTTCAGCAGCATGCGCACAGCGATGGTGCTGCAGGTGTGCGAGGTGCTGGACTTGAGCAGCACGCTGACGCTGAACAGCTCTTTGCACGGCACGTAGTTCAGGCTGAACACCACAAACTCCAGCAGCTCAAAGTATTTGGTCTGCACCTCAGGGAGCCTGGCCACACGCTCAGCAAACTGCGACAGCGTGTGCTGGGACTCCAGGATGAAGTAGTTGGCCGGTTCTGCGGCGTAGATGTTGCCGATAGCGTCGAGCAGCATACAGGCCAAGCGGCAGGTTTTGGCTCGCAGGAAGGCATTCTGCAGAACGGAAAAAGCCTGGATGTTTCGTACCGTGTGGCCTGTAAGAGAACATGTAAAAAAAAGAAGAAATGTTTGCTTCTTATAGATAATTCATCAGAATATGTAACATACATCTTTTATTAATAAGCATATCTATCTACGCTACAGGCTGCTGCATCAGAAATGTACCGACTCAGCAGAACGAGCCGCGTCCATCAGAGAACCTGAGTGTTAGCACTGCTGCCTCACAGCAAGAAGGTCCCGGGTTCTAATTCCAAAGATCCTTTCTGCGTGGAGTTCACATGTTCTCGTGTCTGTGTGGAGTTCACATGTTCTCATGTCTGCATGGAGTTCACGTGGGTTTCTCCAAACATATGCAGGTCAGGTCAAACTGGAAACTCTAAATTGACTGTATAGGTGTGAATGACTTTCTCTCTCTCCTCTCTCTCTCTCTCTGTGTGTGTGTGTGTGTGTGTGTGTGTGTGTGTGTGTGTANCTCTCTCTCTCTCTGTGTGTGTGTGTGTGTGTGTGTGTGTGTGTGTGTGTGTATCAGCCCTGTGATTGGTGGTGATCTGTACTGTACCTGCTTCTCGCCCAGTGTCAGAGGTGTGTAGTAATGTGTTCCATTTACTCTGTTACACTTACAGAAGTAACTTTTTTTTTTTTTCACAAAATTGTACTTCACTGAGTAGTTTTTATTGCAGGATACTTTTAACTCATACTTGAGTATATTTTTGAAGAAAAAAATATACTTTTACTCCGTTACATTTGGTCGCACTATTTCATTTCTTTTTTATCTGTATTATCTGTGAGACATCGCTCCGACGCAACGAGTCAAAATTCTCCATTTTTTCCGCTGTAAGCAGCAGAATGTCTGACTGCTGCTTTGGTTTGGTCCAATCACATTCAGCGTCCATCATCTCCATGACAACGATGGGTTGACATGGCTTGATAGGTGGGCCGGCCGGTGACCTTTACACTGCACAATATAATCATCAGTCAATCAATTAAAATCAACTTAAACTAAGCAAACATAATTTTCTCTTTCATAATTTTCTTGGCGCTTAGATAAAAAATGGATTCTAAAAAGAGAAAGGGTGGCACGGAGAAACAGCAACAATTACGGAGTTATTCGTTCATCCCCCCCTCCACCAAAGCCAACAGCTACATAACGCGTTGCGTCTTTGTCTCGCTAAAAATGTGACATTTCAGCTTCTAAGAATCAACANAGCTACATAACGCGTTGCGTCTTTGTCTCGCTAAAAATGTGACATTTCAGCTTCTAAGAATCAACACGGAACTTGAAGAAACGTGGAGGTAAGCTGCAATGTTAGCTACTTAGCTACCTGCTGCTGCTAATGCTAACTCAAGTTTTCCTGTTCTATTCTGAATAAATTCATGAAGCTAACCTAGCTAACTGTCTTAACTAGCTGCTGCTGCTAATGCTAACTCAAGTTTTCCTGTTCTATTGTGAGTAAATTCATGAAGCTAACCTAGCTAACGTCTTAACTAGCTGCTGCTGCTAATGCTAACTCAAGTTTTCCTGTTCAGTTCTGAGTAAATCCATGAAGCTAACCTAGCTAACTGTCTTAACTAGCTGCTGCTGCTAATGCTAACTCAAGTTTTCCTGTTCTATTCTGAGTAAATTCATGAAGCTAACCTAGCTAACTGTCTTGGGGCCAGGCCAGAATTGTCATGATTTGTTATGTGGTAAATATGTGATTTATTACTGTCTACTGTTTCTTTATATGATATGATTTGGATTGTATTAGAAGCTACATATGGATACTTCGCATTTTTTTTCCCTCAGATGAACACTTTATAGCTTGTTGATTATTCTAAACAATAAGCTTGATCAAAGTTACTCACTACTCAAGTAATCTTTTTGTAGGTACTTTATTACTCTCACTAAGTAATTATTTTGGTGACTACTCTTACGTATACTTGAGTCAATATTATAATAAAGTAACAATACTTTTACTTGAGTATTCTGGCTACTCTACACACCTCTGCCCAATGCCTGCTGGGATAGGCTCCGCCCCCCGTGGCCCTGAGTGGTCAGTGTGTACGGCTGGCTGTGGTTGTAACCTGCCCTGATGTCAGCCTCTGTGTAGTAACTCTTTGTTAAATCATTATTTGTCTGAGACGCTGTTTTTCTTTTCCTTCCTGTTAAAACTTGTCATGTGATCGTTCTGCCTGAATAAACAGACTTGCTAACACAGAAATACTGTGTTTATTTCTCCCAAATGAAACGGATTCATTTGATTTTAGTACCCCTTCACATTCTCCCTCCATTCATGTGTAATGCCGCTTCAGCCCACAGTGGGGTCATGCCACACAACTTGAAAACCCCTTTAGTAACAGATGGAGGTTGACGGCACATTTTAGATCATACATGTAGCTCTGCTTGCATTAATGACATGATGCCACTGTATTCCTGGATGGAAACCTCCCTGACGACATGCATGAAAAGACTCTGATGGCACAGCCTGCAGGAGTCCTCTTCACTTTGACCGTCCTTTTGAAAAAAGAGACATACCCTGACCATTCTACAGATATGGAACACACAGAACAGACACTAAAACCTGTCATCACACACACACACACACACACACACACACACACTCACACACACACACAGCAGTTAAATGAATGTGGTGAGCTAATTAGCTATGTAAGTGTCCATCACAGCGTGACGGCGTCTGCTAACGACTGCTCACAGCTGGAGTTATCATTTGGTGGCTAAACAGAGGAGTGTGTGTGTGTGTGTGTGTGTGTGTGTGTGTGTGTGTGTGTGCGAGTACAAGTGTTCATCAGCTGCCTGCTTCCTTTGAAGGCTTCTCAAACTTGCAATGTGAACATATATAATATATTGTATATAATAATAACATTATATAGAAATATTACATATTACATATATTATATTACATATATAATATGTAATATAATATATATGTATTTTGAAGAACTTCTCACATTTAGTAAGGAGGAATGTGCAGGTAACAATATTGCATGAAATAATTCATGAATATGACACCAAATTCTCTGATAATTAACTTTCCACACAAAACCTCACAGCAAACAAAATTTAACTTCAGGTTTTCAGTATCTCTGACAGAACATAAGAACATGAAAATCACTATTCCAATGTCAAAAGAATATACTGGTAAACACATGACTTCACACGTGACTGACGGTGAACTCATCTCACTAGTGCAGTGCCCGTTCAAAACGTGTGTGTTCGGACCGGGCTGGATGGTGTGTGCCACAGCCTGCCATAAGTTCGTGGAGCAGAGCGTATGCTGCCATGTCTGGAGCGTATCCTGCCTCTGATCTTTCATTCAAAATACTAACAAAAATATAAACTTTAAAGTAAAATAACAGAAAGGAAAATAAATTCTTATCATGAAACAAATACTTTTCTCAATGTATGTGCATATTGACTCCACGCAGTGAGGAGGAGGAGGATGATGATGAAGATGGTTCCAGCAGGAGAATTTCAGATGTTAGTTGTTTTTCGGGTCAGAAAGTCTCTGAAACTAAAATCAGACGCCACCAGACAAACTGAGGAAAATATCTGTTTCATGATAAGAATTTATTTTTCCTTTCATTAAAGGACCATACCAGCCAGTTTGTATGTTGTGCATGTTAAATTGAATATATTAGGTTATTATATTCAGTTTTCATACATGTAACATTACTGACAATCATTTCCCAAAGCATACTACTGGAATAGTGAATTAAAAATGTTTTTCCTACCTTCCAGACCTCCATTGGTTTCAGTTCATTCTGCTATTAAAATCAACTTGTTGATACTTGAAACGTTCTTAGGATAGGTAATCCATCATCGCCAACAAGATGTGTATTCAGGTTTTTTAGAAGTTATGTAATTTTAGCGTTTAAGCTCAATANTTAAAAAAAAAAAAAAAAAGTAGGGGGTAAAGGAAGAGGGTGGGTTAATCACTTAAATAGGGTGAGCGTGGCATGTGGGGCTGGGCTTAAGTGGTTGGGGATACTGGGGGGTAGTGATTGTGGACTGTGGTCCCTGCTTCCTGTCTCACTGTGGTCTCGTGGTCCATCCTTGGTGCTCGTGGGGCCTGATGCACTGTGGCCTGGTGTGATGATGGACGTCTCTGTGGAGCTCTGGGGATGTCCCTTCAGGGGGTGGCCTGCTGATGGGGGGCAGGTGTCATGGTTGGTGCTGGGGGATGCTGTCCCACTTGCAGTTGCATGGCCTCCTGGCATTGGGCTTGGGTGTGTGGGGGTCCGGGTGTGANCTGGGGGGTAGTGATTGTGGACTGTGGTCCCTGCTTCCTGTCTCACTGTGGTCTCGTGGTCCATCCTTGGTGCTCGTGGGGCCTGATGCACTGTGGCCTGGTGTGATGATGGACGTCTCTGTGGAGCTCTGGGGATGTCCCTTCAGGGGGTGGCCTGCTGATGGGGGGCAGGTGTCATGGTTGGTGCTGGGGGATG
>VXCM01008138.1:0-18245 GCA_014773175.1 Lucifuga dentata
TAGATGGAGGCAGATGATTCGCTGTGGTGACCCCTGAAGGGAAAGCCGAAAGGAAAAGAAGAAGGCATTTTTTGCATATAAATTGCAGTATTAGAAAGGGTGCAGTAAGAGCTGGTGACCGGTTGGTTCACCATGGTGGACTAAACTGTCACCCTTTCTTTTTCTGCAGTTTATATGAAGTGAGCCCCAATGTCAAAGTTACAAAAAAACTATTTTTCCAAAGCTATGGTTTATGCATATACCGTATGTATATATATATAAAGGGCAGTCCCAAACTGTCCTTTTTAATCCAGTCCCAAACTGCCCAAAAATGCAACGTGGATAACTGGTGGGCACCTAATGATGCAGTTTGTGTGTAATTGAGGACATGGACTCCCTGTCTTCAATTATATCCTCCTTTCAAAAGTGGATGTTTTTTGGAATGGCCACATTGTGGAAATACATATTGCTGTCATTTTTCATGGTTTGAACTTAAGAAGCCTTTGTATGAGCAGCAAAATGACTTCAGTCTGAATTTTGGTCCTGTGTGTATGTAAGCTCCCAGGTGGCTAATCCAAATCACTGTCAGTTAATCGAAGGAGTATGCATAATTACCTCTGCAGATGATTTTCATTGTGATGGTTAAGCCTGGATTAACTACAGCATAATTATAAATGGCTGTGCACATTCATGCTCCCAGGGTATGCCATTATTTTTTTTATACACTTATTAAAACATATACACTTATTTTGCATTTTGTTTGGTTGCCATGTAATATTAAGGGTTGAACATGCCTGACATGATTTACTTAGATTTTAGGTATATATATATCACAAAAACCTGCAATTTCAATGAGAATGTAGTTTTTTTTTTTTTTTTTTTTTTTTTTTGTTTATTTGTTTTTTCAATCCACTGTATATTCAGTCTCACAAACCATCCATCCATCCATTTTCTTTACCCGTTTGTCCTGTTGAGGGTCACGGGGGAGCTGGAGCCTATCCCAGTGGTCACAGGGCGAGAGGCAGGGTACACCCGACAGATCTCCAGTCGTGTCAGTCTCACACACATTTAGTCATATTTGTTCAACCAAGGACAACGAGCGTCCCAACGAGTGTCCCTGGCTATTTTTACACATTTTTTATTGTGCTTCTGCTGCCTTTTTTTCTTTTATATCTTAACTGTTGTGTGCTCTGTGCTAGTTTATTCATTTACAGTTTCTTTACTCTGTTTATGTAAAGAACTCTGAACTGTATTCAATGCATCAATTGTTTTACTGTATATAAATAAAATGTGTTATACACTCACAAGTTATACAAGAATCATGTTTTTATTAGCTTTCAATCACTCAATGCAAACTCAAAGTTTCTTTTGCTGTGTGCCTGCGATTAATTGTTGATCTTCATATTAATTGTAACACCAGAAGGATCACCACTGATATTTGGAGCTACGATGACACTTCGACCCTGAGCACAGACTGCGGCCCCTGCTGGAGGTCCTGCCACAGATGAGGTGGTGGAAGGTGCAGAAGCTTGATTTTGCTCAGCTGCTGTTCCACCTGGGAATGGAACACAGACACACAAAATATTTTTCATTGTGTCAGTTACACAATGTAAACAAAATGTGCAACATTTAGCTAGACTTTGGCAGCTTTTTTTTTTTTTTTNTTTTTTTTTTTTTTTATCAGAAGTCATCAAGACAAAAACAACAGTCAAATGGAACTGCAGGATATTTTGACAGTAACTTGTTGTCTACTGTACCTTTGTATGTTTCCTTTAACTTCTGGGCAGCCTTGTTGTGGTGAATCATCTTCAGGATCTCAACAGTGAAGTCCACAGCCAAATCTTCACCGTAGCTATCTATCATCTTACTCACAGCGTGCTGCTGGGTGTGGATTCTCCAGTTGGCCCTGAGCTATTGGTTTACATTTGTCCAACACTTGCTGAGAGAGGAACCACTTAAACCTACTGAAATCATCAGCACTCAGATCATCCAACTACTCCAAGAGCAGCTGTGGTACCAGCATTTTTGATCACTGAAAAGGGGAGGAATAAATTAAGATTAATTTAAATTACATTTTACTGGCAACAGGGGAAACACCGGAAACACAAACCCCAGCACAAAAAGCATGAGTCACATTCTTGTGAATTACATTGCTGTTACATAGACAAAATATAACAAATGAATAGTCTGATGTCCTAACGTTCTGGAGAAGTGCAGTTGTAGGACCAGAAATACCATAAAGCAGCAACAATAACTGTTATCTGTATATGTTTTTCCACTCCCAATGGGATCTGTTAGAACTGTATTATATTTCAAATGGGCTTCCATAAAAATGCTCACCCAACCATATTATGTGTATTGAATTTTTAAAAAATGACTAGAAACACAATTTCATGTAGTCCAACTGAACAGCCCTGCATTTGTGAATAAACTGTGTCAAAGAGGCAGATTTAACTTTTCAGTTTTTGAGGCTGTAGGTAGGCATTGGTTTGTAAAATAGTTTATTTTAAGAGGTGTTTCTAATATTCTGTCCTCCTCAGGTATGTAAGTGATGACAGACAAAATGCATTTCAATATAATGCAGTCCGATATATTACCACTACCACAGAGTTGATGTCTTTGATAGCGTGCCACCAAAAACTGAACATTATAAGCTTCTATTGCATGACCATAGGCATGAATTACATTAGATTGTGCTGTTTTTATTTTTCTGGTCATTGAATGAAAAACAATCACCATGAAAATCACAGCAGAACTACAGATATGCATAAATACTACAGTATCATATCTGTTATCAGGTTTATACTACACTGAACTGCTAGATTTAATCAACTATGAAATCAGAGTGTTCTAGGATATAAAGGAAAAGACATCAGTGTGCAAGATAAACGTCTGTGCAAAAAATGTTATTTAAAATATCTTACCTTGGTACTGATACTTTGTTGACCCGACAGAAGATAATGTTCACAAAGTGGCAAGTGTGGCAGTTTGCTACTTTAACTTTCAAATTAAACCCTGGTTTGTCAGTATGTTTCTCAGAAGAAGGAAGAGAGAGATAAAAACTGAGGGAGACAGAGAGACAGAAAGAAAGAAAGAAAAAATGCGGCCACTGTCACATATCCTACCCACAATGAAAATGTTCTCATAAGGAAATGAAATGTCCATCAAGAAACACTGGGTGTGGTACTAAAACAAATAAATAAAACCTCACAAAGCAAATACCTAAAATACATCAGATATTCAAAATAAAAAGTAATCAATTCATAGCTCCTACAGATGGGTAGATGCCTAATGATGAGCACATAAAACTTATTGCTCAAAATAAGAAAAGGTGAAGGCAATAATATATATGGTCACTGAACTTTCAGTAGCACAAGATTTTATGTAGCAAAATATTTTAATAATAGTTCCATAAAAATGCATTGAAGAGGCTTTGTCCCAGGTGTGAAACAAATGACATAATAAGTACTTGGAGAATTGAAAAACTTGCATCATTGCTTAAAACTTGTTGACAGGACTCGAAACTTGACTTAAATTAATCTCAAATCAAATGCCTTCAGACTTGATTTGACTCAGCCTTGAAACCAAGTCACTCTCAAACACTTGATACAAAGGATGAATGTTGTCATACTGTATATAGAACCACAATTATGGAACACAACATCTATGTGCTGGGAACATAAAATTTATACAATTTAGATTAAAAACAATCTAAACAGAGAAGTGAAGCTGATGTTCAGCACGACAATGATGTTTAAAAGTCACACCAATCAAAAAAATGTGTCTTCCCTTATCTGTCTTGTTATTTTTAGGTGTTTTTGGTGATGTTCATATTAAGTGATCCACCAAAAGTGGTATTGTTGAATATTGGAGAGATGACCACACTTCTGTCCTGAGCAGAGATTGTGGTTCCAGGTTGCTGCAAAGCAGATAAAGATGTGGAAGCAGTGAGAATGGGTTTTTGTTCAGCTGTTGTTCCCTCTGCAGATGAAATAGAATATAAAACAAATATTGTGCAGATATTAGAATCATCGTCTGATAAATCTGAAGCACTTCCAACCTCATCTACAAAAAATACAAAACATGCACCTGCGTATGCTTTCTTTAACATCTGGGCAGCGTTGTTGTTGTTTATTTTCTTTAAGATCTCAGCAGTGACCTCCACAGCAGATTTCTCGCCGTAGCTATCTATCATCTTAGTCACGGCGTCATGTCGAGCCGGGCTCTCCAGGTGGCACCGAGCAATTGGTCTACAGCTCTCCAAGACTGCATAAGAGAGGTACCACTTAAATGTGTTGAATTCGTCATTATCCAGGTTCTCCAGAGTCTCCAACAGCAGCTGTGGAACCGCCATTTCTAATCACTGAGTAAGTAAAGGAGGGGAAATACATTTTCAGTTTCCACATGATCCTGCAATGTTAAAGGACCATACCGTAACTTTGCAGGTTTAAGCCCAATATATACAAAAGTGTATTTTAGTTTTCCTGTTGTTTTTCAAATCCCCTAATTTTTTTTAAAACCAATTGTTCCGGTGATACACCCACCTTAAAATTATTATTATTATTTTTAACCCGCTGACACTCCAGCACAATTGTAGAAAGGACGCTCATTTTAATTTCTCTGTAAAAGCCGTCTTCTCCTGGGAATATATTCCTTGGCAGAGACATACATTGCCTTCCATTCCACTCCATGTTTATGCTGGCTAAATAAAGTTACTTCAACAAAAACAATAACAAAAAACAAAAAAAACAAAACAAAAAACAACACAAAACAAAACATAATAGACATTCTGTTCACTGTGATGGATTATGTATCTCAAGTCTCTACAAGTTGATTTTAATAGCGTACTGGAATGAACTGAGACCAATGGCAGCCTGGAAGGTAGGAAAAACAATTTTAAAATTTACTGCTAAAGCAGTATATTTTGGGAAACGGTTGTCAGTAATGTTTGTGGACTGTAAATATTGAACTCAAACATGCACAATTGCTGGTATGGTCCTTAATTGCTGACAAAAACTTGACAGTAGAAGTTTAGTATGTAGAGAAAGACAAGTCATGTAGCACAAATAGTATGGGTCACATTAATGCTACAAACTTTCATGGTCATGTAAAGAAAAGGACAGCACACCACAAATTCAAACCAGGAGTGAAAGCTGTTTTGAAATGTACTGGTTTTTATTTTAATCCATTTTTCATTTTTTTTTTCTTGATGCTAGAAATAACCGTCTTTACTCTGAATTATGACCAGATGACAAGTAAAATACTGATTCTTTTTGTAACTTTCCACCTTTTAATTGCGCGAATTTATTTCATGTTTAATTTAAATAAAGGAGCTGAAATCATGGTTTAAATGGAACGCAGTTCATGAGCAACTGAAAGAAAGAAAGAAAGAAAGAAAGAAAGAAAGAAAGAAAGAAAGAAAGACCTGACATACGCCTATTCCACACTGTTACTAAACGTGTATTATATGTAATACAGTTAGTTACATTATATGTAATACACCTATTAATATAATAACACTGATACAGTACATATGAACGCCAAAACAATCAGCAGACTCACAGCAGAATGCAGGAAGACCATTTAGTAAATCAGTCTCTGAAGGAGATGATAGGTTCAAAGACCTCTGCTGCAGCCAGAATAATGCGGTTATCCAAAAATATCTCACCGTGTCTCCTGTCCCACAGAAACACCACGACACACTCAAAAGCAACAGCGCAAACTTCTTCATACTTTCACTTTCAGCAGGTAACAGGAAGCAGCTGGCAGCTGTGAGGAGACGGAAAAATACCCAACGTGTCACAAAAACACTTTAATGTGCTGTTTATTTGTGTGAATTCTATGATTATATTTGAACAACAGCACGATAAAATGCCAGCAAAACTAAGTTTCTGAAAAAGGGCAGAACATGAAAACCAGTTTCACGGGGACAGCCTGATTTTTCCTGCACATTCTGCAACATCTGACTCCCTACTTTACCCTACCTGTACCACCTGCTTCCACACCTATCCCCGCTTACTCTCATTAAAGGACCATACCAATAATTTTGTATGTTTAAACCCAATACATACTACCCGCATACATGTTATGTTACTGACAACCAATTTCCAACACATAAAACCATATTTTAGTTTTCCTGTTATTTTGCCAAATCCCCTAATCATTCAAACGCCAATGTTCAGATGGTACAGCCACCTTTAAAGTCAATGTGTCGCCTGCTAACACCTTTGCATGATTGATTAGAAGATATGATCATTTTACTTTCTCAATAAAGGCCATCTTCTGGGAGTATTCCCTGGCAGAGACATATATTGTCTTCTGTGCAGCTCCATGTTGGTTAAATAAAGTAAAGAAAAAAAAAAGGCCTAAAAAAAAAAAAAGCCTCTTGTTCACTGTGATAGATTTACTTATCTCAAGTGTGTTTTAAGACTCAAGTTGATTTTAACAGTGTACTGGAATGAACTGAAACCAATTGCAGTCTGGAACGGAGGAAAACAAATCTAAAATTTACCACTGAAATAGTATGTTATGTATGTGAAAATGTTAGCACAAATGTAACTTGTTTGCAGGTTGTATTTATTGGGCTCAGACACACAAAATCACCAGAATGTTCCTTTAAATACTGAATAATTGAGGGTCCCCCTGAAGTAAAACTTCTTAAATTAGTCCTTGCTGTCTTAAAGTCTTATTGTTAAATGGAAAACATCAAAACCTACTGTTTTTTTTTTTTTTTNTTTTTTTTTTTTTTGTTTTGTTTTGTTTTTTGCTGCATATCACTTGTAATACTGTATGCTGAAAATAGTATGAGACTGAGATTAACTTCTGGAAGGTCATCCTGATAAGCCATTATAATAATTGTAAACGCTCCCAAAATCCACCACGTGGTGTGCAGTCAGTGAGCACAACTTAGTAAGCAAAATTACTCTCAGAACATCTAAGTTCATTTTGCTGCTTTCTCTCAAGTACAACTATTACAATATAATACATTGTGGAACCATAATGAGTCTGCAATCATAAAACAGATGGCTATATACCTTGTGACATCTTTATTTATTGCAAAATAAATAATTTACCAACAGATACTTTTCCAATTCAAGCGAGAGTTAGAGTTCATTATCAAAAAAACAAAAACAAAAAAAGATTATTTCAAGAGACTCTCACATCGAAACCAGATCATGAGGTACAAAAGTGCCATTCAACTTTGAAATTCTCTCAACAAAAGTACCATCAGTTTAGGTTTCTAAAAACAACTCACTTACAGTAAATTTCCTCTCTTTTTAGGTGACATGCTAATCTAAACCATCTAATAATTCAACAAATGAAGGTTGAACATTACATTTTAAGATAAGAACCACAGTTGATGGCTGGATAGACCCGTTACCACTGTTGATGAATTCATGTTAATGACTGTGCAGTGTTCAGGATTCTCCACAAATACTGTTCCCGTTTAGAAAGAAACAAGTTTATACTTTTATCATTAAGATTTGCACGCTCATTCACTTTTAGTTTAACTTTTGTGGTGGAGACTAGTTGAGCAATGCAGTACAATAATTATATCACAGAATTAACACCACCCATTAAGTGTATGCGTGATAATACTACCTGAGCTATATTATTGAACATTATACAGGTTTCATCATTGAATTGTCACTATTAGATTTAGGGTTATCTGTTAGAAAGACAATGGCCGTCAAATTTAAATGAGAAAATTTTAGTTATATTTTTACATTGGTATTTGTTTATTCAAAGATTTCCTAAGAGAATATAGAGAATAATACTTAATGCATTCACTGTATAAGCAGACAGACTTACTACTATGAACAATCTCTGTTGGGAGTTTTTATGTTATTATGCTAATGTCAGCATCTTCAGACACTGATTGCACTGTAGTTGCGTCTCCAGTGAAATCTCCAACCTGCAGCATACGAGGCAAAACAAAAAGACACTCTCTGTTCCCCGGGAAATCGGCTGGACTGGAGTGAGGCAGCGAAGGAGGAAGAGGGGGACTTTGCATCTCCACACAGAGGGGCCAGGCTGAATGATTATATTTTGCAACGGCTGCTTCCAATAGCTCCTGGGAAATTGAGTGTGTGAGAAGGTGCTGTCTTGCCAGTGCTTGTTCAGCCAGGAGATCCAGGAGTGAATGAGATGGAGCAGAAGTGCTGTTGACCAGAGGCGGCCTGTCCGCGGAAGACTCCACATCCATTACCTCAGCTTCTCTCAATGTATCCTCCATCACTTTCAAAGCAGACATCTCTTCCACAGCACTTTGAGGGAGAGAACTGAAGATGAGGCCTTCGTTGAATCTGCCGTCCTTTTTGAGGGAGAGTCCTTTTAGAGAGCTTTTAGATTCAGCTGAATCACCGCTGCCATTTGGCACAGGTGCCTTGTCACTGATAAAGGACTGCTTTTTCTCAGTCTTGACCTTCTTTACTCTTAGCATGTATGTAGGACAAACAGACAAGCTGAAGGTCAGTTTGAATCTGGACATGATTAATACAAAGGCTATCCTAAAGGTTTGTTGAAGCTTTAAATATATACAGTATACTGTATACTACAGGCCAGAAGTTTGAGGCCACCCCAGATTAAAAAAAAAAAAAAAAAAAAAAAAAAAAAAAAAAAAAAAAAAAAAAANGCACAGGAAATGACAAAAATATATAAAATAAATGTAACTAATTAATTTTCAAGAAGAATTTGTCAACAAGAGCACATTATGTAGCCACTATGGCTTAAGAAATAATTTTTAATGAAGGCATGTATTAGTGCACTGAAACTCCAGTTGTGTTCCAACTCCCTTGCCCAAACTCCCTTGCTTATGTGTTTTAACATTCTATTCAGTAGGCTGCTGTCTGCCTTCTCCTAGATCATTTTGGGATTAATTTGCTACACAGTCTGCTCATGCTAAATCTGGGGGTGGCCTCAAACTTCTGGCCTGCAGTGTGGAAATCCACACTAAAATGCTGAGCTAAAGAAACATGATCTGCTCTGGATTGATCCTGTGGCTGGATGTCATTGTTGTACTCACGGTAATAAAGTGGGGAGACCTGCGAACTTCCTGCTCTCTCTCAGCAACACCCTAAGAAAGGTATTCATTTGTACAAGTGAATTCTTAGAAAACAAATCTGCATGTACAAAAGAATTTCTCCTGAGAGCAAAAAAAAAAGAAAAAAAAAGTGTGTTTGTACCTCGATTGCATCCATCCTTTTGGCCACAGTTGTTTGACNAAAAAAGAAAAAAAAAGTGTGTTTGTACCTCGATTGCATCCATCCTTTTGGCCACAGTTGTTTGACCTCATTATCCAAGAATGTCTTGAGGTACTCCTCCACCTCCTCACTCTCTTTCCTTTCCATTTCATATCTGTCCATCTTTACTCTCACCACATGACATAAACACTCCCTGCATGTGAGAGAGAAAATAAGATCATATTTACATGACAAGAAACAACACACATCTTGTTTTCATGGAATGAAAATATTCACATTACTAAATATGTGTGAAGAATGAACAATGTCGATACATTTCATTTATATTGTCTACATTTTGATCTGACCTGATCTCCTCGCTCCACCTGAACAACTTCTTAGGACCTTTTTTCACGGCTTTCTCCACATTTTGTTGGGCCTCGTTACACTCCTCAGTTTCCCTGACAAGAAATATAAGCAGACTTCAAGATGGAAAAGAGAAAAGAACATCATGTTTCCACTAAACCCAAAATGTGACAGTGATATCCAGAAAATACAAAAATTCTTACTTGTTTAGCTTGTAATTTCAAATAACACTTGTACTTAGAATAAGTCTGTCATGATTATCAACAGCCAAGATGTGTTCAACTGTAAAGGCTTCCACCATTTTCTTGGATCAGACTGTATAGAGCCGTTTCTATTGCACATAGTTTAATCAAGACAGGTTAAACTATCTGGGGTTAAATAATATTGTGGGGTGAGCCACCAAAAACCCTCCACTAATACTGCTACGAACACAAGTAACACCTACTATATGGTGAATAGAATTGCAATTGCAGCATTCAGAGGTTGAAAGAAGTATAAAAGAACTACGTTGTTTACAAATGTTTAAATAGGAACTGGGCAAATAAATGACCAAACTGTGTAACATATGTCATCTGTAAACCTGCAAATTAAAGTGATATTTTCTTAATCATCACCAAAGATTGTCTGCTGAGGAACATACTTTGAAGACTTGACTGGTACATGTGCCTGCCAGCTGTCATGGAAAGATGCAATCTGCTCCTGCATAGCTCTGCCAATGGCCTCCTTAAGTTTCTGCATGGGATCCTCCTTATCAGTGGGATCTATTTTATCAGCGGGATCCTCCTTATCAGTGGGATCTACTTTATCAGCAGGATCCTCCTTAATGAGATTCAAAAAGTCAGTCAAGTGCAAATTAAATGTCACCAACATGTGTCTTGCTATGAAAAGTAGTAAACTCACCGCATGTGCAAGCAAAAGCTTCTTCACACGTTTGATGAGCGTCTCTCTGCTGCAAGGCAGGAAAGAGGACAGGTGTGTGTACACCTTGGAGCGCAACTGGCCTCCCTGACCCTGACACTGCAACTCAATGCTGGGTCAAGACAGTTAGAAAGATGAATAATGAACTGTAATAGTGACTTTATTCAGCATCACTACAGACAGCTAAAGGTGGCTATGCAGCATGTGATTTAAAGACAGATTATTACCCTGATTTGGCCTTGACAGCTGGTTTTTAAGATGCTGCCTTTTTCTGAGACAGAAATATAGACCACCATGGAAATAACTTTATAGCATTCAGAAGTCAAAGACTCAAATGTTTTGCCAGCAGACTGAACTTGATACCAGACTCCAAAGTCACAATTTATTGATTTTTACAGCTAGAATCTCAAATTTAATCTGATCCTGTAGTTTATCTGATTACTTACAAATCTAAAAACAGTGCTGGTATTTGCAACTGTAATCTATTTTTCAAGCAGCTGATTAGTGCAGACAATTCAAAATGTGTGTACTTTTGCTTTATACAGTATGCTGATGGGTAACTTACTCCAGCAGAATTGAGTTGATTTCTGGAGTGAAGAACTTAAGTTTTGATTCCCCCTCAGAGGTTTTTGCAGCCTGGAAAAAAAAAAAGGAAGCATTTGTGCATCCTCCTCTACTCTGACATTTATTAATGGTATAATGTTACAAATATGCACACAAATACACTGTATATTCATAAGATAAGAAAAAACTTTATTTATCCTGAAGGAAATTGTTGATTGTTGATGTTCATACAGAAATTCTCCACTGGAATGACATTAATATACCATTTATGAAATTCAACCTTACCACCATAAGTTTTACAATGCTGCCTTCCAGTCCTGCAGGAATCCCCTCTAGCAAGGGGACACTCTGAAGCGAGACAGACTTGGATTCTGGCAGGTTTAGTTGTGGATGAGGCTTAGCCTGGGCATTCGACTTCATCTTGGACTTTGGAGGTTGTGCTTGTGTATGAACAGAAAATCTAGACTGGTTGCAATGGTCAGGTTTGGGTTGCGAAGATATGATTAGCTCCTTTTCAGTGGCAGGTTGAGGTGGTGAATTAGGCAAAATTGTCTCTTTAGTGACATCTAACAGAGAGTCCAAATCAATGAGAAAATCAACAGTGCTGGCTGCTTGGATCAAGGCGTGGTCATTGGTGGATCCGATTAAACTGAGGAGTGGATCTGTCAGTCTGGAGACGCCACCGCCGGCTACATCAGCCGGGCATGGAGGGATTGTGGGAGTGTCGATGAGTGCCGCTGCCTTTTGATTTTTCCTCTCCATTTTCTCTGTCTGCCTCTCCTTCTCATTTTGGAACTTTTTCTGCATGTTTGAGACACCTAAAATACTAACAGTCCTTTTCTTCTTCATCGGTTCATCCACTCCAGTTTTAGACAAAGTGCTACAAGATAAAAATGTAACGATGACAAACAGTCTCCTATTGCAACAGAAAAACACCTATCAGAAAGGAAGTGGACTACTGCAGTACAATCCATCCTAGACCCACCCAGCGCTGGAGCCTATCAATAAGAATACCATGGTTGACCACATCAAAGGCTGAATTTATCCTCTTAGCTAAAGGATTTGAGTACTTCCAACACTTATGGGGATATCAAAGACAGTGACTAGCACTGGTGTCTCACATTAGAAAAATTTAGTTTGGTCAGTCTCACCTTGTCTTAGCCTCCATGTTGTTTTCCATCTGTCCATCTTCTCTGTATCGCTTCTTCTTTGGCTTATTAAGTCTACTGTTTAGTTTACATTTCTAAAAAATAATGGTTGATGACTGTTATGTCTTCTCAGTTATGTTTCACAAGTCAAATCATATTAAATGCTTGATATGATTATGATATGATTCATGTTGGGAACACCAAAGGTGCAAAGAACAGGAAAAGATTTGCTTATGAAATGTGCAGTTGTGTCCTTAAACCAAAATTTAGACACTGAAATCAAAAACTTTTTGGACGATTGATGTGTTTGCAATATCCAGTGCTTACCTTAGAGGGCTCAGTTGTTTCCCTTTCTGTTGTGTTGTCCTCAGTCTCAGTGTCAGAAATCTGGCGGAATTGCAGCAAGCCTGAGTTGATGTAGAATCCACCATATTTGGTTGTGATACAGGCTGGCACAAACTCATCATACTGCAGAGATCAGCCACAGGTAATATCATGGTACAATAAAAAAAAAAAAAAAAANAAAAAAAAAAAAAAAAGATGTGATCAAACATATAATAATAAAAATACACTTCAAAAAGATCGGAACAGTCACTGGCCATTCCATCAAAATCAGAGAGAAAATTTTGAAGTGGAACATATCTATTAGGGAACTCTTTTTTTTCCCGAGCATACAACAGGACTTAAGATGTCCATTTAAGAAGTACAGAAATTTGAACTACACTACACTAGAAGGGCAATCTAAATGCGCAACTTTATGGTGGACTCACTGCCTCCGAGTTGTCGATGAAAGAATCCTCTTCATCATAACCATATCCAATGTCAACCAAGTCCTGAATGAGATCCTTCTTTTTCTTAGGCCTGTCTCCCTGCAATTAGAGGGTAATTTAATATAGAATATGTGTAATAGGGTGTTCTTATCTGATGCTAGTGGATCTTCGTATTGGGTTCAAGTGCTAGAATCCTTACAGGCATAATAAATATATTGTCTTGTACAAAAATTACTCTAACAGAAATTTTTACTTATATTTTGTTATACATGAGACATTGTCCAAATGAAACTAATCTTAAAAATTCCCAAGGCCTCCTGTTACAATTTAAGGATGGGGTCCAAGAAAATCTGTCACCATTTAGGAGTGATTATTTAAGTCTTCAACTTTGAGAAGAGCTGCAGGAAGTTACATACATGTATATATTTTTCCTCCAACCCTCTTGCAATGACAGCCACCTCATCTTTATCTTGCTTTTTTCCCTCTTCAAATATACCTACCTAATATATAGGTATATTTGGGCTACTATATACCCCAAATATACCTGGGTCTTCATGTTTTACTAACTGGTTGAGCTAAAAAGTGTAAAGGCTTAAATCTATCATTTTCTTTCATGACATTTTCTTCAAAAATAACACTGCATCCTACTGCCCCATTACCTAATTCACTGTATTGAATTATGAATATTCCACTTTGGGGTCTCAGGGGTTGGAGCTGATCACAAGGAACAGGAACAGTCACATTTCCACTCTGTTACAGAGCCAAAAAAAATAAACTAAACAAAATGAGGAAAAAAAAACCAAAACAAAACAAAACAAAAAAACCCTACCCCAGCATTTAGAGGCTGCAAAATGGTTCATCTGGAGTACACACAAAACTATACTAGAGAATAAACATGGCATCTGCT
The DNA here is from genome assembly GCA_014773175.1 of Lucifuga dentata. NCBI lineage: Eukaryota > Metazoa > Chordata > Actinopteri > Ophidiiformes > Bythitidae > Lucifuga > Lucifuga dentata. The sequence goes on from VXCM01008138.1 coordinate 13,835, forward strand.
GTGAACTGACTGTGGGAATCCTTTGTCATTTTTTAGTAGTTTGACAAAATTAATCCATTATAAACGGAATAAAGCTTAAAATGCTACCAGTGTTTTTAACTATCACATCAAACAAAGAGAATAAATATAAAAGTATTCTTTAACTATTGTATAGGCTAGACTTTTGGCCTTACAATTGTTTTCTGGGTCGGAGGTCGTAAGTTTGTGCAATCACTGGACCAAGAATGTCTCACTTTTGATCCAAAAGTCTTCTTCAGCTCAAACTTAACTGCAGGAGAATAGTGTGAACTGAAGAAGTATTTTGGATGAAACAATAACTAAAATTTGATCATTGATTGCACTTAACCTCCCAGACAAATATATTGAGCAAATATTAGAGCAAAACTGATGAGTTAATCAATCAAATAAAGGCAAACATGCAACAAATTATCAGGGCTGCATTAAAATTTTCAATCAGTCAGACAGAGAGTTATCACGGCTAATATTGGTATTACATTTCTATTTTCTGTTGCTGACCAATAATTGAACAATTCACTTCTCACTGCTAATTGATAATCTAAAGTCTGGAGACACACAGACTGAGGCCTGGAGGTTAAACAGGTCATTTGATGAACTTCTAAACTGAACAGTTTTCATTTCACCTGTTTGACAGTTAAAAGAAAATTAACGTATTTGGAGGTCTGAGCTAACTAAAAGAATTTCTGATTTAAGATGAACTGAAGAACAGAAACTTACCTTGTTTTCGATGATTCCGCAGTAGCTGAACTCTGGAAAGTTTCGTTCATCAGACTCAAACAAGGTGAGGACGCAGCGCACCGTGTCCGCAGGTGTAAGCGAACTCTTTTGTTTTACCTCCAACACAAAAGGAGATGATGTTTGGACCAAAGCTGGTTTATTCGGGTCAGTAAACACATCAGGAGACAACGCAGTTAGTTGAACTCTTCGTGATTCAGCCATCACAAGTTTGGAAACACAAGCGACAAACACCAAACGTGGTTTGATTCAAACGGTCATGAAGTGTTTGATGAAGCAGAAACACAATCAGGTGTGTGAATGTCTGACTTGTCACTTCCGCTCTACACGGTTGATTTTTGTAACGGCGACTTTTAAAAATTTAATTTTTTTAACCGTTATTTCCTATATTTTTACTAAGAAGTTTGTTACAGCAAGTTTTTATTGACATCAACACAACTACGTTTTGTGAGTCACATTCAGCAGCAAACTTGGAATTAAAAAAACTGGCCAATAAACCATACATACAGCCCTTTAAACCAATGAAAGGTATCAATAAAATCAAATACAATATTTAATCTCTCTTTTCCATTTTTATTTGTCAACTAATGTTATATAATTGTTGCTATGCTGTAAAAGAATCAGTTAACAAAACAAGCACAACTCTCTATAAGGAATACATTCTGACCTGCACTTTCTTCTACTTGCATGGAGGACAAAAAAATATTGGAGGAAGGGAGGGATGCCATCAATAAATGACCATAATGAAGACTTTTGAAAAGTTAGTCTTGCAGCAGAAGCAATGACTGGCCATTCAATTATTCCATGTTTTATAATCACAAGGTGCTGGGAGAAACATGCCCCCTTTTCTGGTACTTTGAATAGTATATAAGCCAAGCAAAATACCTGGTTACATCACAGGATTATTTCTGTAGCTGACATAATGGTTATTATGGTACAAAAAAAAAAAAAAAANAAAAAAAAAAAAAAAAAATGTAACAAGCTGGCACAAGATAAAAATGTGGTGTGTATGTTGGGGCGATGACTTACTGCCTACCTTAACGACCTGCGTTGAGCCCAGTTCGCCAAACGGGGGCGCCGGAGCTCTATTATGACTTTAATAAGAGAATCACAACATCAGATTACAGATTACATAGATTATTTTGGGAAACTGGGCTGAGTTTATCTTGCATTAATAATGATTAACGAAAATGTTGCTTTATTATATATATAATGAACCGATCATTTGTTAATGCATGAATTTCATTATTTGTGGTATTTGTGGTGATTGTATGATATGAGTCAGCTCACTTTTTTTTTCTTTTTTTTTTTAAATACCGGCTAATAGATTCCATTCAATTTGACTGACAACGAAATATCATTTCAGAGCACTGGTAAAGGCAAAATGGATCAGTAGTTATTCCTGTGTGGAAATGATGCGTTTAATTGCACCATACTTAACTCCATAGAACAAATCAGGAACAACAGTCTCATTGCAGAAAGCTGGAGAGGCACCTGGGGGAGCCAAGGTCTACCAGAATGGTCCACGGAAGCTGTCGGAAAGCAAACAGCCAACGTCGTTCATCTTCTTGTTTTTTGTTAAATTGCGCATGCGTATCTCGTGCACACAAAATAGTTTCTCGTGAGCCCGACGTATCTCGTGCGCACGAGATACTGTGTGTGTGTGTGTGTGTGTGTGTGTGTGTGTGTATGTGTGTGTGTGTGTGTGTGTGTTCAAGGTTGGAGGAGATTTTCAACATTTAATAGCCCTCAATAAGTAGCCTAATTTTAGTCTGGGAGTGATTTTTTTAAGTAGGTGCTTGAAGTAATTGGTTAACTAATTCAAACCATAAACTCAAAGTGATTCCAGTTCTGATTTGGGCGTGAATTGCAGTAATTGCTGAATGTGTAATTTATGATCCATGCTGGTCTATTTCCTCATACAAGAAATGTGTGTCTGTAACAGTGTTTTTTAAAAGGTTGAAAAAAGAAAAAAAAAAGACAATCAAATCTGTACAGTCATATCTAAACCTCCCAGAGTTCTTCTGCACCCCTGCAGTCTGCAGTCAGATTCAAAGTCAATTCACTGCAGCAGTGAATTGACTTTGACAATTACAATAGCGGGATAATTGCAATCTGTCACAATGCATTCCATGTTAGCATATCACAAAATAACGAATTCTAACGTGATTCACTCCACACATGTCCCTGATCTACATAACACACAGCCATCACACTTAGTAATTATAAATGAATTTCACGGTGCGAGGCTTTTAATGCAAATATGGATTTCCCCCCTGACCAACAGCAATATGAGAGACAGAGAGAGAGAGAGAGAGAGAGAGAGAGAGAGAGAGAGAGAGAGAGCGAGAGAGAGAATCAGATTGCGGGCAACCTTTGTTTAACCAGACTCCCTCTCAAACGACTTAATGGGATGGAAGATATTTGCCACCCTGCGCCAGAACAGAAGCGTTGAATTAAAAAAAAAAAAAAAAAAAAAAAAAAANCGTGTGTGTGTGTGTGTGTGTGTGTGTGTGTGTGGCGGGCGGTCTGGTTCGTGACATGGACCCCATCAGTGCGGGATCAGAGTGGGGAAATTGGAGGACAATGTCTGGGAGAATAATTTAAACCGATTGGGGAGGCGGTGTCCCATGGGTGCATGATTCACTCATTCATTAACTAGACCAAACAAGAGCCAATATTAATTAAGTCATTGTAGAAGCGTCTGCTTTGTTTTCAGCTGGACACAACACTTCTTGGAAGTACATATAGCTTCGGGTTTAAAATCAGCGCTGCCAGGCTAGAGGGTAAAGAGTGAGATTAGATTACTAAATATGAGCCTGAGTGTACTTTTGTTTGTTTGTTTTTAATATATAAAAAAAGAGCCTCTATTCTTCTCAGGGTAGACCAGCTTTCTTGATTTTTTAAATTAATATTGACATTTTTTTTAATAACAAGGAAAGCCTCATTGAGATTAAAAAGAGTGTAAAGACAAAACATATCCTCCTGGGAACCAAAGAAAAAAAGTGTCATCCAATTTCTTTTTTTGTGTGATTTTCTACCCATTTAGAGGTAAATAAACATCTTACAATTTNTGTCATCCAATTTCTTTTTTTGTGTGATTTTCTACCCATTTAGAGGTAAATAAACATCTTACAATTTAGACTTTTTTAAATTTATTTTTATTTTTAATTTTACAGCATGTCAACTGTAGTGCACCACAGGACCATTTTAGTGTGAAAAGTCAGCAACACAGAAGATAAAAAATTAACAGATTATGGCTGTAGAGTAATATTAAATTAATAATACCTTCAACTTGATTAAAAAAAAAATCATTCTAGATTGTTCCACTCATTTCTTCTTTGGAATGATAATATATTTTCTGTCAAAACTGAATGCATTGCATTCAATCATTATGTCCATACTATTTGATGAGTGTTTTGACTTTGTTTATTTTAACAGTGAACAGTAGAACTAAAGTAGAACAGATACATATTTTTATTTTGATTTCTTTTTCAAACCTAAACCAATCTAGTTTTGCTCTTCATTCATCATTGTTCTTCATTTCTTCCTTTGCATGTTTTATTTTCAGCAGTGACAATCCTGGAAGCAGTTTCTCTTTTTGGTAATGCAGAGAAACATCTTGCATTTGGTACACCTCATGTACGTCTTGCCTTTG